>JACDRP010001070.1:0-14392 GCA_013841185.1 Hycleus phaleratus | reverse complement strand
TGAAAAATCCCGATTCCTCTTCATACTTCACACCATGAAATGACGTGAATTTGTAAAAAAAAACCCTTTCTTCAATTACTGATAATTTCCTCAATGACGTCACATACGTTATCAATAATCTATGTGAAGTGTTATTTAATCATTGAAATTACTTGATGGATTTGTATGTGTGTACGTCAATTGGGGAAAAACAGGAATTAATTTTGTAGAGATTTTCTTTCTTAAAGTATTGATTTTGTTTGGTAATGCGCACAGTTCAAGACCAACGTTAAATATGGATTTTCACCGAACAGAGAGGGAAAATTTGTAGAAATTTGATTGTCAAGTTTACACACATTGATGAAATTGAAATTTCATTCAACTGAAATTCTACCTGTAAAGTAGCTTTAGAAAGACTCTGTTTTGATCTACTAATCTAGATTTAATTTATGAATGATTTCGTTGTTAATCAAGAACCCACTCTCGATATTAATTTAATTCACTTATTATTAATGGAATTATTTCGTTTTAATCAGAGATTTTTAATGGGGAAACGAAAAAGGGTACGGGTCGCGTGCCAGGTCAAGGCTGCGCTCTATTTTGGTTAGATATACTCACTTTAAGTATGCCCAGAGAATTCTACAAATAATCACCCACGCTTCTTGCAACCACTACCCCCTTTTCTCTAATAGGAGGGAAATCCGCCGAGACGCCTGTGACGTCAACTATATTCCATTATCCTGACGTCAGTAGCATCACTAACTGACGTCAGTGCGTCCCGTCGTTATGGCGACGACACTTCTTCATCTTCTTATTCTATATCATTATTCGTTATGTGTGAATGGAATGAAAATTGACACTGACATTGAATCTTTCTATCTTTCTCCCACTTACATTTACTATTATTATATCTTTATTGTGCGATATTTCTTCATTATTTTAACAGAAAATTGCTCCACAGGTAGAACTGGTGTCTTCCAAGTTTTCTGATTGAATTTATGGCAAATAAATGATGAAAGAATCCCAGTAGAGATTTCTCCTCAACTTTTTCAACTTTCTTATTTCTATCGAAATACGAATCTTACAGATCAAGGGTTAATTAACGAATTTAATTGAATTTTGTTCCATTAAAGTATAATTACCCATTGTCTCCGATTGGAATCACGAAATCTTAGCGAACTTTGATAGAAATTACCAGAATTCTTTTACAATATTATGATAAAAAACGTGCTTTATTATTTGTAAACATCAAAATTTCCATATTTTGCTTGGATCTAGATGAAAATTAGTAGTTATGATGAAAATGGAAAATTTCCAGCTTATATCTTGTCAACAAAATAGTTGAGAAATAGGGAGAGAGCTTAATTTGGATTGTTTAATAACAAGCTTTATTGGGAAAGGAAACAAACTGAAACGAACATGAAGTCTGGGAATTTCAATTTAGATTTTTTTTAATTCACTTCGTTTCAATTTTATGCACCCAAATTGATACAATTGCACAGTTTCTGTTATCTTTGCAATAAAAGCTCGAAAATTCAGTGGTATTGTGTCGAAATAATTGTAGCCAAGTCGGTAGTTGTGAAGGATTAATAACAAGAACAATAGAAATTCGAATTTGAGTAGAGGAATCGGTTAAAAATGCGGTATTAGAAACGAGTTCGCTTGGCGCATCCACCATTTTTCGCCTCCGATAAATCATCGTTTATTTGAGTGAATCGTTGAAATCAAATGGATTTTTTTTAATGTTTCAAATTGATATTGCCCAACCGGTAGACGCTGTCCTGAACGTGGGTGTCGCCAACAATTGCATAGTCCTGTTGCAAACGTTTAATAGTTAACATTGAACTTTGAACTTTGATGAACTTTTTCTTAAAATTCCTGTTAGCAAACCTGCCACCTTATATTCATATAATCAACGAAATCACTTCAATTATCGATTATAAAATAAGTCATTTCTAATTAACAAGTAGAAAATTAATGTTTCAATTTTAATTAGGTTTACTTGTTTCACATATGTGTTTAAGTGAAATTTTAATGTCAACATTTGTGATTAGAAATTATAAATTGTTAATCTTGATAGCCTTGTGAATTCAAACAAAACAAAAGCCAGAAAAAGGCTGTTGTTTTGTTGTCTACTTCTTTCATATGCAAATCATTAAAATTAACTACTACAGTGATTATTAAGGTAATAATCTCTAAATTGTATTGAGAGAAAAAAGTGTTTTAATTAGCTTTCTACTAATGAATTGTTGTTTTGTTTGAATTTGACGTCAATTAAACGGGAAATCAATTCAGGCGTCTCGCGCGTCGCTCCTATAATTCGTTCATATCTACAACCAATTTTAGACGTCATCGATTGATAATCAGATGGTTATCCAGGGCGCAAATTTATAGCGACAAAATAATTAACGATAACTAATCAAATTGTTGACAATTGTTTCCTCTATATTGAATATAGTTACACCATTGCTTGTTAATCGACTTCTATTTGGAATGAGATTTGCAGATTGCCACGTATTTAAACATACTATTCTAAACGTGTATGTGTGCCTTTAGAATAAGATTTTCTACAGTTCCAAGAATTGTGTGGGTGTAGTTCTAGAAATTATCATCTGCAGAATATTACCCCTATTTTAACGTAAACTTAGATACGTTTTACTGTACACTATTTATTTGGAATGAAATTTTCACGAATTTGTTGTAATTTCAAAATTTTGGTTTTGAATGGAAACTAAGTTTCAAATTTGAATTGTATCTGCTGATCTCAATTGAGAACATCCTCATTGCGGTGTCGTATATTATCGATTGTTCTGAGAATGGCAACTGAAAAACGAGCAATCGACTGTAAAGTTCCCTGAACTTGCGCTCTTCACCACCACCATCATGTCTGTGAGCCCCTGAAAATTTCCTCTCGCTATCTCTCTATTTCGTTTCAGGGTGGTGGTGCTTGTGCGACCTTGGGCGCGACAACAGTCAGGGTTGCATTTCATCGATTTTCTTGTACGTTACCAGGGTAACATTCATTGTACCTGTTGCCGCACAGTCGACGTCACAACGCCCATTTAGCGTCATTTTCAACTTGGGGGAACGTCACCGATACTTTATTGTAGAAATTGTTGTGTTGCAATTTGATTAATTCGAATATTATTCATCTTATAGCGTCTATATGTTAACCTAGATTAGAATTATTGCTTCAAATGAAACGATTTAATTAGCATTGAGGAGTGGCAATTTATATTTTTCAATGAAGACTATTTCACCTACATGTATATGGATATAAGAACATTAGAAATGGATAAATCATCTATTGCAATACACCTATTGTATTTCAGAATACATTTAATTATAAAAGGATAATGGTTTAATAATTGGAAACCAATAAAATATCCAGATGTTTTACAAGAAAGTGTGAAAGTCTTGACAAAATATTAATGATCGTTTCTTATCAGCCACGTAATAAATGTAGACAGAGATCGGTCACGAATTTTTGACATATTTAAACGAAACGACACCAAGACTTCCGGTGCACTTTCAAACCGATTAATCATCAATTGATTATCTAAATTATATAAAATTAAATATAACCATTAGTCGACATATTAGAATCCGACCTTTTATGTCAGATATATCTAATTGATCAATAGTTATGTGTATATAAATAAAACTTACACCCTTGATTGACTACATTCACTTTAATTTAAAAAGACAATTTTGATTCAACATTAAACTTACCTCAGTTTGTTAAATTATCGTCTGTCGAATAAACAAGAGGAGGGCTTCTGAACTTTACGATGATACAAATTGAAAAATTACTTATATGGTGTATCGTGTCTCTATGGTGTCTCGTATCAATTTCCCTACCAATTACTATCGTAAATTAAAATTCATTTTCCAATATTGTTGTTGGTAGAGATTTATTTTAATTGGGAGCTACAGTATAGAAAATATCGAATCGTCATTGATTTATAGCCTTTAAAAATTTTAGTGACCATGTTTCATTGAAGACACTTATAGTGTCCGTTATTGTACACCTCGTATTTTACAATTTTATTCGCTAGTTAAATAAATGTTGGTTGGTTTTTGAGGAATTCATAGATGGGTGGTATCTGTATATATTAAAAACTCGATTTCGGGGAAGACAGAAATTATATCCCCTTATGTTTCGAACGTTAATAAAGAATTTTATCGATTTCTAAGCGCCACTTTCACACGTGTAGCTTTTCTTTCCAATCGAGTTTTCCCTTAACAAAGAGGGATGTTCGTGTCTAAAAATAACAGAGTAAATCAGCACCACTTTTATAGAGAGCTATCGTTATAAGCGACCTCGATTCGAATTTATCGGTTTTTCTCGATTAAATGTTCAATCAGAAAAAAAAACGATTTTGAATTATAAATAAATTGATTATTTCTTGAATTGTAAACGAATTAATTTTATCAGTAAAACAATATTAAAACACATAAAACACAGGTATATCGAACATTATTTATTAATCAATTCACGTTTGTGTTTCAAAAAGATTGTGAATCTAATAGAAAATTGTCGATAATATAATTACTACTATTAAAACATCCGCAAAAAGCGTAATTTACTATTAAAAAAACATACCCAATAATAATACGATTTGTATTTGTTTTATGAAACTACACGGTAGAAGAATTTGATTGTTGTATAAGAGAAATAACAATAAAATATCGATAAGGAAATAGTAGACGGCAATAAAGGCACTAACGGTCATTGGGATAAAGCTACAAACTCACCGTTCAATTTGTGTTAATTTGTACGTTTATTCGTGCGAATTATTTAGTGTGAAAGTGGCTTTATTGTCGATTATTTAATTTTAAATAAATTTAAACAATTTTAATAAACGTTAAAATATACGATTATGATCTATTGGATAATTTATAAACCATATGTCGATTAGTTGTGTTGTTGTTGTAAAAGTGTCAGTTGAAATCTGACGTGCTAAAATAAGAAATTATTTGTTTTGTTGATTACCAAAATTGGATTAAACTCGATGACTAACCGTGTGAAGAGTAAATAATACAAATGATACACAACAAGACAAGCCAGGAGAGAGTGTTTCTTTTCGAAATTGTTGTCTTCTGACGATAATAACAACTATTTATTATATAAACTAAATAACATCTTTATTTATCTAGTAATAATGATGTATTATTGATGAAAAAAAGTACAAATCATGATTGTCCATGAACTTGAACATATAACAGAAGAAATAAATGTTGAAATTCATTAAACTTGGAAGCTGGTTGTCAGTCAAATAATGCCGACATCCTGTTTCAATATTTGATGTGTGAATACCACAAGAAGCGCCGGCCGCCAAGAGTTCACTATTATTTAATATAACCATGTAAACGATACTCATTTTCTATACATAGAAAAGACAAGTTTAAAGTTGTTTTCCTAAAAAACTTTTTTTCTCCAGGTTTTATTTTGTTTTGTTTGATTTGTATGGACAAATGTAAACGATGGAGAATATGATGGGATTTGTTTAATGAACTGGCGCCCATCATTCTCTTTTCTCTATTTTGTCTTTTGTCAAAATACCATAAAATAACTGGAGAACAAAAGGTGTTCGTTTTTAAATCAATATCGACAAATATCAATCAATATCAACAAATTTGATTCGACAATCTCTCGAACGGTCAACGACTTGGCCAAATTCTACAACTCTACAATTTTTCAATTGACTCTTATCGTGTACGTGAATCGTAAAAGGGAATTAGATATTTTCCGATAATTATCAAAATCAACAAAATTCTCATACAAATCACATCTTCATTCCGGTGATTCCCAATGAACTTATTCTCTATCACTTCTAATCATCAAGGAGGTAGTTACTATTATCATATGTCATCATTTTGCTTTTAAATTCTCATCGCAATGAGATCAAAGTCGATGGATATCAATCTATAGGTCATCACCAAATGTAATTGTGATTATTTATTTTGTTGCAAATGAGGTATAGTTAGATGTAAGGAAATTGCAGCCTCATTATTGAAATGATTTACGTTTATCTCTAACAGAAATATTTTAAATTTCCTTAAAGTTCACACAACAGATAAATCAAGCGATTGTCAAATAGAATGTAGGCATAAGAGAAAGCTGAATTTTAAAACAGATATTAAGCGAAGAAAAACAAAGTATTTATGTATTTTCATGAATCAATCACTGAACAATAATCAAACAAGTGGCAAGAATATTATTTTCCAAATTGATTTCGTTAAATTCGAGAGATAAACAAATAAGGGGCCTATAGAGAAACGTGTATAATTTGTGGATTTCATTATCCCTGTGAGCAACGAAGAAAAAAAGGTATTGCTTTTTAAGTTAATTAGCATTTTGTGGAGCACGGTTGGTTTAAGTGAGTATACATGCACAGGTGGCGCCTTGATTAAGAAATAAAATCAACTTTTAAAATATCGATAAAATATAAACAAGAAAGTTTATGGCAAATAAAACGATTGAGGAACAACAAGAACGGGTATTTTTGCCATTTAAACGCCCCTGTATTTAATACATTTTTATTATATTTGTCTCGCTCCGAATCTGACTCATCATCGCCATCAAATGTGTCGAACATCTTTTTATCTAATTACATCATATTTTTAGGGCATTTAGAAAACGTGACCGTGATAAATATTGGTTTTGACTACAACAAACCGTATTGTAAGAGCGAGCCAATTAACGGCTTTTATCTAATTAATTATTGTAATTTTCGTGGCCTGGTGGCGAGAATTGAGTCAAGTCAAACGGCACAAAAATTTTAATGTTAAATTTGAAGTTGTAGATTGCGGAAACGTTCGGAAAACCAATAAAGTACGAATAATTGATGAGCGATTTGTTCGAATTTGTCATTCTATAGATGGCGATTAGTCACTGGTGTTGCGTTCATAAATTAGCACCATTAATCACGCTTTAGTAACACTTTTATTTTAATTGCTACTACAAAATTCCAATAAAAAATTCGTCCAAATTTCCTCCTAATATTGTTAAATTAATTCAACCATTAGCTACTCGGTTTAATTTACATCTTTTACTTTACAATTTTAATTTGTGAAATGTGTTTTGAAATTCTACGGAAGTTGGTTCGTTTTTCAAGCATCGTAAATTGCCAATTTCTAGGCTTTTTGGTTAAAAATGTCAAATGTACACAGGAAAGGTCAACACAGTCGTTGATTGCAAAATTGTTGATTTCCCTTTAATAAAAATTGCACAAATTTAACAGGAATTAAAAGAAAATTGATTATGATGTCAATGTGTACGTGTATAGAATAAAACGGTATAAATGTACATACAATATTGTTAACAATTCATTGTATCAATAATCAATTGCTTGTACAATTGGCGTTAGTTGCATACAAAACATCGATAATGCAACGATTATTTAGATTTATCTGATTGAAGATTTGAAATAGAGAATATTTAGACTATTTCTTGAGTAGAATTCGATTAGAAAATGGCTTAGGCTTCTCTTATCACAGCTTTTTTGAGCGTTCAACTTTAAAAAATGACCTGCAAGTTGGAAAAATTAGCTTCTGTGTCGTTTTTTTCCCACGACTAATTCTCATGTGAACAATTACCGTTTAAATAATTTAAAATATTTTGATAATTCGTATTTATGGATAATAAAAATATTTGTTATTTTTGTAAAGGTGCGAAAGGAAGCCACCTTTTCCTGTATTGAGAAAAAGAGTAAACGGTGTTGTAAATTTAAAAAATAAAGAAACTCTAATTTACAACTCATAAAATTAATTATCAACAATTTGTTATAAACATTAAAATAATAATAAATATTTTTCCAAAAATAGATAGTTCAGAACAATCATAGCTTTTTTTAGTATTCCAGGGACGCGAGCTAAACAGGCCCCTAGGGCCATAATTTACCCACCATTCAAAATAGTTGCAATTTAGCTTCACTCAATTTTGACTAAAAATGAAAAATTTAGCTCTAAAATTGTCGCATTTTTAAAAATTAAATAAATTGCGCTATAATTTAAACTTTTAGTAAAAAATTTGGAAATGTAGATTTAAACTTTAGTGTTGTTTCATTATTTAAGGGTGAAATTTGGGGATTTTAACCAGAAAAGGATTCTACTGGTAAAAAATCTTTATAATTAGGAAAATTGATTATTTAGTCTCCCAGGCGGCCCGGAACCGTTAATTGAAATCGAAATCCTTTCAAATTTTTTAGTTTGTTAAAAAAGTTTAAAATTTTAAAGTTTGATAATTCGACAAAGTTTCATCCACCTACGTACCAAGTAGAGATTAATCTGAATTTGTTTTTGGTGTGAAAGTAAAATCATCTTTTATATTTATATTTTTTGGTGAAAAAATGCGGAAAACGGATAGATTTCTTAATGAATGGCCTTTTTGACGATCGTTACGACCCACACGATTTTTTCTATAAATTAATCTGAATTTTGATTGGTCGATTTTCAACCTAGTTGGAAGATTCCGTTATTTTTACCCCATTTAAATGACGAATATTCATGTCGTAAACCGTAATTTTCATAGTAGTTCCAGATGTAAATCTTATCTAAAATCCATCTGGTTGTATCTCGAAATTCTCTCTGTTTTTCTTGAGTTTCTGATAGTTTATACGATTGCAACTGTATATGTGGACGTTTTATTTTATTTTATTCTCATTTTTTTATCATCATTGGTATATCAATAGGCTGGACATTCATCTCGTACCTGTCTCCACGTGTACTATCAACAACCGTCCATCTCAGCTGTTGGCTACCCGGTAGAAGCCCGAAACAACGTCGTGAGACTGCTGAAATTTGATTGATGATCGTGTTCGAAAATTCATTTTTCATTGATCGAAATCGCTCAATTAACTAGTAGCCCCAAAATAGAAGAACTGATACAACAGTAAAAAAGCTCTAATAAATGCAAATAGGCACGAAGAACATGGTTTGAATTAACGATGAGACGGCGACCCGAAATCGATAGACAACAACAATAGCAACCAACAAAAAACGCCTTGAAAGGAAATCAATATAAATGTCAATTTGTTTTGAGTTACGATCATTGAATTTCCCTCGTTTATTAATCGAGAAAATTAATATTTCTTTGGTGTGATTAAATTTTATGATTTGTATTTTTCATGTAAATTGTACAAATTTCTTGTATTTTCTTGTTCCCACATTATTACTACATTGTAAATTAAGTCCTTTTATGGTGGTTACAAGTTTTAACTTTTAAATCAACTTAATAAAGTTGAAACTAATGTCAATCCTAGCGATTAGTGATTTCAAATTAATTCAAATTCTTCAATAAGGCGCAAAATCTCAACTTTATTCAATGTACCCGATTACTTATCGTTGTATGACCGCGACCATTACGGGATATTCTTGTGATGAATTCATAAATTGCGGTTTTATTGTGTAACGATGGTAAATTCCCCATAAAAATTCAAATATCAGTTTAAAAATCGATCGATCCGATCAAATAATTCATCAGTCTGTCGGGTTTTCCTGTCGCTGGCAATTTGCGAGAGCTCGATTGTTTAAAAATTTCAACGTGCAATTGATCCGTTGACGCGATCCCACCAATTTTAGTTATTGCACAAAAAATTGATGAATTTATACGAGTAATGTCATCGGACAAACAGTCATACAAACATTATTGTCGGTACGTGTCATAATTTTTTTAAAGAATTATTATCCATAGAATGGTAATCTTTCGCGATTATTGCCGTTGGCTTTCCACACAAACAATTCTTTGATTGATGGCTAAATATTTTAAAATATCATCAATTAGATTGGACTTTATATGGCTTGTAGGCAAACATATAACGTAAGCTTTGAATGAAAATAGCGATTATTATACGAATTATTGAAACACAATAATGATAAGAATAAACAATTTATTCAACTATTAAGGTAGAATCTATGAAAATGTAAATTTTAACAAATTATTATCCAGCCGGTCAGCTTTTACGAGTTTTTATTTTACGATACTAATAAAAGGACTTAAAATGTGGTTTTAGAACTTTGACTATATCAAACTTATATACAGTTCGTAACGATCATAAATTTTAAAGAGTAAAATTCTGTTCGCATTCGATTTTATTGTTTGTTGCATGTTTGTTTCTATTAATATTTCCACCGATTCTTGCCAAAAAAACCGTTTCTTAACGCCGAAATGCGTATGTCCCATTTAGAATAAACAATCAAACAATACTCTAATAGATTTAATCCTAGAGCCGAAGAAATCGATCGGCTTTCTTAACGAATTCCAATTATCGTTGAGAAAATGATCGATTATACCGTCGAATTCTTGCAATTATGATCCAATTCGATTTTTCTATAGAAAACGTCATAAATTTATCGAAACTATCGATCAGATGTCATTCATATTTAATTTATTGATATTTCGAATTGAATCTGATTAATTCGAAAGAATTTATTTTATTTTTTTATGTAAACATAATGATTAATTATCTGGCACATTTTTCAGGTGTTACTATGTTGTTGTCATTATTGTTGTTATTTCCCTCGTTTCTCCTGTAAAAATAACAAATTTTTCTGAAATTTGTTCCAATATCAACAAAAAAATTTATTCGCTATAACCTTCAAGTCGCACCCATAACTCACTGTAAACGAAAATAAATACAAGTGATAATTGAGAAAAACTACGGTCGCCAATAATGAAAACGACGAAAAAAATAGGTGCTCGTATTTTGTTTTAGTGTTCTAATCAATTTCAAGATTTTCCAAAGTCAATCTACACCACATCTATTATAATCTAGACAACTTTACTATAATTAAATGGAGCTCAATAGTCAATTCGATTGTATTAAACTAAACCGATTATATTGTCTAGTTTTATGGCCGGTTTTTTACCGATAATTTATTATATTTTGATTTTGTTTTAAACAATAAGTCTTGATATTTCTATTTTGAAAATGAAATTAGTTATTTATCGATAATAAAAACGTTGTAAAAGATACTTTGATAACATGAAAAAAGAAAACATCTTTACAACTGTTTTACGGACACTTTATTTATAACGAACTATATTAGTTTTAATTTGAACACATTACGCATTTATTATTTCCAAAGATCGTCCGCACATTCACGCAATCTGTAGCATTAACGCTAAGAAATTGATGTTATAAAACTAAGGCTCAATTAAACGTTAAGGTCTGTAAGTATCCAAAAACGTACATAAAGTCAAGTGTAATATTTAGAGTTGTATTCTCTAACTTGTCTAATCATTCGTTACCATGATAACATTGGTGATCAACAGTCTATACACGGTAGAAGGAGCTAATTGAATTTTTCGTTTAACAGGAAAGTTACTAGCCGTATAAATATACCAACCTAATGCCTCTAAAACGCCTAAATTTTTACCAATCCATTTAGGGAATTTAGTGTCAAGATTCAATTACCTCCATGTACCGAGTATACTCCTATTTTCAATTATTCATGTGATGTAAGAAGTGTGAGTTAGAAGCTGTTCAATGAGAGTGTCGATCTTTAGCGTTGTTATAGTAACTAATCTTCAAGAAGTTAGAGAATACGACTGTGAAATTGCGGAATAGACGTTAGTGCCTGTTAGCGTTAGAGTTTATATTAACGTAAGTACATAAAATCAGATAATAGATTCGTTTACGTATCGATTTATGTTAGCGTGTGGTTGCGGATGGTTGATTTTCAGCTGTGTGGTCCATAAAAGTGTCGATTTTATCTGATTTTTCAGCGCAAGAAAATCCCGATCTTTACGATTGTGTAACAAGAAATATTTTAAAATGTTCTAATGTTGTTAAAATACAATTTAAGATTTTAATCAAAGCTAATTTTATAATCATCATAACTGTAGAATTAAATAAACAATAAAACTTGTAAGATTATTATCCAGTGCATTACATACAAACATATATACATACATCTAACGACCTGAATTCCTTTAATTTTATTTCACATAGCGAAGGTCATTTTGCTTTTTTTTTCAGTTTGTATAAATATAAAATATGTTTCGTTAATTTTGATTGCGATTTTATGTGCATTAGAAATAATAAACGACACGAATAATTCGGTAATAATCGAAATGTTATTGACAGGAAATGTTTACCTTTAGATTTTTGTAATTTATGGCGAGTGTTACGAAATAATAAAAGGATAATGACGGTCCTTCGTCGATGTTTGTCAATTAATGAACGGATGAACGGCAACAACACCAGGTCAATCTCCACCTACACGAAAATCCCTCCACGTGTGTTGTTGATAGATTTGTGAATTATGTTTGTATATAAATAGTAAACAAAGTGTGTGAGAGTGTGTCAAGTGCGGGGTTGTTACAGGAATCTGTGTATAGAATGAACGAAAAGTGTAGGTTAGTCTAGGCGACGGTGTAAGTTACGGGCGCATGGCCGGCACGAGCTGTCTCTCCACCAACACACACACAGAGACAATAAAAACAACTCGCGAGTATCTCGCATTCACAACAACAGCATCTCCACGAACTGAGATGAGATCTATAAATAGCACCAAGAGTCACCATACGTGGTGACGTCGCCACTGTTACAAACTATGTAGATGTATACTGGATTACGAGTTGTAGCTGTAACGAAAAAACAATAGCCACCAATAATATCAAATAAAATGGTAAATTCGAATAACACATCAATCGATTGGTGGTTGTGTCTAAAATCGTCGAAATTTTGAGCTTTCTCCAACCGAAAAGCTCAAATTACTCGAATTAATCAACATGTCCATTTGGAAAAAATCGAGGCTAATGCTTGTTGGCAATCGTTGCCGTATTTTTCTTCAACACGAGTTCAAAATTAATTATAATTTTTGGACACTACTATCACATCTACCAATAAATTCATCGTTTCATAATCTAAATAAATTGAAAAAAATTTAATAATAATTAAATTAGTCATTGTAAACAATAGGTAATTTCACAGATTCAACACGAACAATAAATTTCAACTATTATAACAATAGATATCGTAATTTATTTTTATTTCTTCAATTATCGATTGAATTCGTTTATGGTAAAGCTCTTCACATTATATACAACAATCACCATATAGATATAGAGTTTTTATAAAAACAAATATTTTTACAATGCGCTTTTTACACAATCGAAATGGTGAAACCGGCAATAAAGAAAAATCATTTATTGATAACGTATTGTTTCACAATCGCCAATTATTATTGAAGATAATCTAGTGGGAAAACTATTAAAAATTAACAGGGGCAACGTGTCGATTTTACTAATATAAAGCGCCAATAAAGCTTGCCCGATTTTATTATATTTAACCTGTAACAAATTGACATAGGTCAAGGTTGTTGTAGGAAATGAACTCTAATGAATGAAATATTGTTTAATCGTATTTGAAATTAAAATCGTGATAATATCGATGTTGCGCCCCAGAGCGCCCTTATCCACCGAACCACCACGATACCAACGAATATAAATTTCCAAACGTGTATCCGTTTTAAAACGTCCCTATTTGAAGTCGATGTGAAGAAGTCGGTTAGAGTGGACATCGTGTAGTGTTGGAGGAGTGGTCCGGCCGTTCCGATAACCAGTTCCTAATCGTTGAAGAGCGACGTGCATAATGCGACAGGCGCTGGAGGTGTTCAATGTGCTATATAGCAATTCATGGTCCTCCAACATATCTGGAGAGACAAATACATTCTCTCTACAGCGACACTAAAGAGTCTCTTATATTGGTAGACTAGCCGTTGAAGAAGAATAAGACGACTAAAAACGACGAACAGGAGGAATATAAACGAAGTAGTAGAAGGGCCAAAGAAGTGCCACACACGTCGGTGACCTACTCATTGTCATCTGGCGTCGATGTCGTTGTTGTTTGTTGTTTTAAACATACATTCATTTGCACACATAATATACGTTTAATTCTCAAGAAGACATTCACTTATAAAGCGCCACATTAACTCCACTTGCTATTTATACATAAATAACACAAGATTATTGTTAGATTCATCATTAGGGAAAGTGTTTGGAAATTGGTCCTTAATCATAATAATTAACGCTGATTCGAAAGGAAATTTTAGAAAATTTCTTTTAAATGGTGAAAAGTTTGCTCTAAATCCATATGGTGAATGGAATTTATATAAAACAAGTCGGATTTTGTTATATAAATTGTCCTCATCTGTTTATATGTTGTCTATCTATTAAAGATCTGTAATAATTTTCACAGCTGTTGGTTTTCATATTGCAAATAACTTGAGCGTTGTTGAAAGTTAAATATGCTTTGGATTGTGGTGCAATTTCAACGAAACACCGCCAGTGGGCAAAGTTTTGATTTTACCATGTGCTTCACCACGGATTAGAAGTTCTTATGGCAACTGCACTTATTTGGCGAGCATTTTAGCAAAATTTGGGCCTCGTAACTCATTTGAAAGC
>JACDRP010001069.1:0-14415 GCA_013841185.1 Hycleus phaleratus | reverse complement strand
AAAATAAGTTATAAGTCTGTTATGTTTCGGTTATTTGTAAGGTATATAAATTGGTATCATTAAACTATAAAATAATTAGAATTAAGCTTTGTAAAGTCTTATTTAGGAGAAACATGTTGAAAAACTTTTTGAAAACAAGAGAAACAACTTTTTTTTAATTCTATTAGAGGATAAGAATTAGTGTTTCTGTAATTATTACTTAAGGAATTCCAAAATTTTGGAGCACGAGATTGACACGATCCATTATTGCAAAAAGATCTTCAAATGTTGTGTAAGTTTAGTTCAGTTATTTCGAGAACTTTTTAGTTTCTAATTTTGTTATCAATTTTTGAGGAATTTTGGACGATTTGTGATAAGAACTATTTTTGAAAATGACCTTTAAATTGAATGAAAAGTTAATAGTGTAAAATATTAATCAACAAACCTAATAGGAAAAATGGGCGTTGGAATAAATCAACGATAATTGATAATTGTTAATTGCGCTGTATTAAGGTCATCATTATAATAACAACATTTTGATAACTTTTACAAGTTTCCCTTAAACGTAAATAAGTTCTTATAAAGTATTGTCAGCTGAAAAAATATGTTTCTACAAGATACTTAATATTTATTTACAAGCATTCATTTAAATAGTAACACAGAATAGTTGACAATTCTTGTCCTTCCACTAATTAATTATTGTTCCATTAATATTTGCTTTTTACAATTGATTTGGGTAAAAGAATAATGGCCGAAATGTGTACGTATCTATAATTATCTTTTCATTTCAAATTTCTTTCGTATTTTTCAAATTTTGTATGCGAACAATACACTAAAATTATCCTATCAGGTCTTGATATGAGGCACAATCAATACTTATACAGTCCCTACTCAACATTATCAACAGAAGGTCAAAACTAGAGATTTTTATTAATAATTTGTTTTTGTTCTCAATACAATAAATCAACTTGTAAGTACAGCGGTAATTTATATCAAAATAAGTACCATTCAAATTCAAAATTACACGTCTAAAGTTAATTTTCTATCTACATTTATCTCTATTATTGATTGACTATCTATTAAATTTAATCTATTTAACAAATGAGCACTTTGTAATGTTGATGTTTATTTTCATTATTATTTTGAGAAAAAGTGCAGAAAATTATTGTTTAAAAATCGTTGTCCTATCTACAATTGTTCTACTATAGCATATAACTATACAATATCAATTATAATCTAATCTAATCTAATTGTCTTTATAATTATAACTACGAATCAATAACTGGACGATTGTTATTAATTTAATTAATTTTCATAGTTTTCTTTACAGTTGATAATCAGAATAATAGTTGAACTAAATATTTATAAAAAATACTATTAGAGCAAAATTTACAGATTCCCTAGTTTATCTATTCGTTTATTTCATAAAACTAATTATTTAGACCGCTGGCATAATTTTCACCACCATTTATTTTTGTAAAAGTCAACAATTTCAACCCTGACGCCCCCACCTTTGGTCTATTATAATTTGTAATTTTATAAGAATTTTTAATTAAAACCAAATACTTGATTCATACAAATATACAAAGGTCAATTCCTATTTTTTATCTCTCTATCTCTCTATAGAATTAGGTGAATGTGCATTGTTTTTTTTTGTTTAAAATCCAGCTTTCATTAAACATTCAACATCTTCATCGGCGGAAGCGTCCGGTGTTGTTGTTGATGACGATGACGATGGTGATGAAACGTTGCCCATTAAAGTACTACCTAAGGTTTGTTGGCGGGTAACACTAGGACGTCGTGGTGTTAGACGTGCCGGCTGTAGCCACGATGGACGTCGATGGATCGTTGCTGAAAATGTCTCTTCTGGGATGATATCGCGCGTTATTGACCTAAGAATAAAGCGTACAATTATTGTTAAAAAAAAATATAGCAACTTCTTAGTTATATGTTCATGAAATTCTAGAATGAATTAGTAGAGTTAATGTGACACTTTTAGGTTTTATCTAATCAGATACTAAAATTGTTAAATACCGTTGTGTCGGTGCTTGAACACGTGCATTGAATTCCAACTGTTTTATTGTTATCTAACTCTAAACACTCTCCGTTATATTTATTCTTACCTTGAAGCCATCCCCCATAAAAAGCTATAAGCGAATTTTATTTATTTGGAACGATTATTAATTTGCTAAAACACGTGTATGCGTGGAGGATACGAATCAATTCGTGTTAGTGCAACAAGTCTATCCATCGTTATCAATTAAAACAATTAATTACAAAAAAAATAAAAGAAACAAAATAAAAAACATTAAAGAGAAGATTTGTTGATTTCGGTTTCCTTACATTTCCTTATTTTATAAAAGTGTCACATATGTGTAATCGCATCATCATTGTCAACACACCCGCTTAATTCTAACATGGAACCACGACGGGCTTGCCTCCTTTGGCCTGGTGTTTGTGGCGGTTGTGGTAATGGTGGAATTGTGCCAGTTTTCGAAATGGCACCTAATGGGTCTTGTTGGCTGTTCTCCTCAATTAATAGAACAGCGTTTCGTGTTAATGAACCACGACGTTCTTTCTGTGGTGTTGATTCACTACTACTTATAGGTTCCGAGCCAATGCTCTCACGACGGAATAGGCCGATCACCGATGAACGGGGGTTCTCCAAACCGCCTGCAAGAAAATCAGCCAACACTGTTCTTACTCAGGTTTTCCGAAATAGAACGGAATTTGAGGGTCTCGCTCGAAGCAAACTAGCCTGTCCTAAAAGCTAAAAGTTGGAAAATCCGTCCAGTTTTTCCGAAAATTCCGAAAAACTGCGCTCTTCGCTCAAAGGGTGTTATATTTTCCAGCTTAGTTTTTTGTACAATCAATAAAATGAAACAAATTTTACATAGATAGAAAGTAGATTGAGGCTAACGTCTCTGGTAATAGTTTTTCTAATTTTCCTTTCCATTTTTCGGAAGACAGAGTCTAAATGAACCAAATTTTCTAAATAACTCAGCAGATGATGTAATGTGGCTTCGAGATTTGCAACTAGCTTAATAGGCCAAGGGGACGATTTGGCAGATCTCTCTACACCTAACGACATGTAGCAAAACCGTTCGAGCGAGACCCTTAACAAATAACTACCTAATTTAGTTACTGTACTGAATTTCTAGAAAAACAAGCTCTCGAAAGCTTCCGATTTTGTCTAAATCCACTCTCAATGGAAAAATTATGGTTTAGTTAACGAATTCGTTAATTAAAACTTGAATTTACGAATAAACATAATTGAGAGAAATTTGAGCAAACAGACATCCCTATTTTCAGTATCAAATTAACAGACATCTCCGTATTGAAACTAATTTTAACTGTTTCTATGGATATCTGTTGTTCTTCCTACACACAAATCAATTCAAGTTAAACGTAGTTTGAGGTTCTTGAAATAACATTTGTGCTTTAAATCTGTTAGAAATAAGTAGTGGATACTTTTTTTGTACCTAAGAATGTAGCTGATGGTGAATTATAAGCTAGATATTCTTTGTTGGATGCCCACGCTGGAAATTCAGACTGTTGTACAGGCCCAGAACCCTCCTCCTCTTCGCGTTTCCAAGGCAGCATTATTTCTGTGGCTGTAGGCGTTGTGACGCGCATCAAATCACCACCTAATTGATGAAAAACACATTCAATTCGTATCTTTTTCTCTCACAAAATGGGAAATAAATTCGTGGAAATTCAAAATATAAATCGTATTTTTAGAAATGATACAAAACATGCATTTTTGACGACTGATAACCGATAAGCGATAATTGCATCAAAAAATAAATAAAAAAATTAAATTATCTACGTACCATCTATTGAGCCTCTTGACATGCGTTTCCCTGTATCTGAGAAAATACTCTCATCTGTAACTAAACATATGAATAGAGTGCTCAAATTTGTATTTTGGGGAAATAGTAGAATTAATATGAAACAATGATGCTCACAAAAGAAAAAAGAAGCAGACGTATTCACAAAGACCAAAATCAAGGTGGGTTAAAAAGTGAATTTTCAGCATGCAAAATTCATTTGCAAATTAATTCATGTAGAATCATGACATGGAAAATTGTTTAAATACTAGTCGGCGGCTTTTATCAGCTTTATAATTTGTTAATTTCATGAAATTCGTTTCATGTTGTAGACAATTCGACTATAATAAATGATGTCAAAAAAGAAAATAAAAAAATTAAACGCCGCGTTGTGCTCCTTTATGGATAATGATCCTTCTTTGCCAATTATATACAAAATAATGTCTGAATTTAACGATTCAGAAACTATTTGTTCGCTTCAATGCTACAGTGAAATAACTATACACTAAAATAAATATCTGGTATTCTTGTTATTGTGATTGTTCTTGTCAAATATCTTATACCAAATATTTGAAACATAAACTAAATAATCGAAATAAGCGGTATTGTTTGGTGGATCGTACCGTTGTTGTCCCGTCGCCAAGGGAGGCTACCCTCGGCAGCTGTTGGTTTTTTGTTTGATTTTGGTCCCATCAAGGGAACTGTTTGACTAGCAAAACTTCCACTTATATCCGTTTCCGTGCTAGCTAAAATATTAGTTTTCTTCATTAAAAATAATAATAATTCAAATAAAATTAACAGATCTATAAAATCATCTATCCATCGAATATTCCACGTCAATAATTCTTAATTAAGTATCATTTATTATAATTATAAGACCGCGAAAAGCGCTAAAGAACAACAATGTAGTAGAGAATTAGATGTTAGTTGATGAGAGGATTTATCTGTAAATGAGTTAGAAAAGCATGCTTATAAAACATCATTATTCCGATTAATTTTTTTTTCTGATTACTTAGAGAAGCATAATTAGAACAATCAGCCAGTTGAACATCTCCCCCATTTAATTCTTATTTTAACACAACAAATAATCCTAAATGTCTGGATACTCACGGGACGATTTAGCTGTAAAAGTAATAGGACTGTCCCAATCTTCTTTACTCGATTTCGGCTCAGTATTATCATTGTCTTCATTTAATACGTCATTTAAGTAATCTAAATGAAACAAGAATGAATATGGCATAGAAAAATCGCTTTAATGATGAATTGTGAACGAAATAGAAAAAAAAGAACTCATTTAATAAAATATTTGTTAAACAGACTTACCATGTGAGAATTGTTTAGCCGAGCCGTTTTGTTGGAATTCAGGGAAACTCACATGGTTTTGTTGTTTTCCATCCTATCAAAAATTACAATATTACTTTTACATTTTTGAATTTTTAATAACACTAACCTTGTGTAATTTTTTACTGTGTCGTTTATGGTGATGTTTCTTACTATCAGCAACTAATCGCCTCATATTGTAGTGCATTCGATAATTGACTTGTGTTCCTAAATCACGATCATTAACAGCATGTCGGCTGTAACTGAATCGGCGATGCTACAATTATTATCATTAGTATTTTCACTAATAAAGTAAATTGGTTATTAGATAATAATAAAATACCCTTCTATATGGCTTTACTAATTCTTCAGCTAATAAATGATGGATTTTCGCATCCGTTAGATCTTTCTTTGATGGATTATATTCGAGCTCTTGCATATCAATATTCCATGTACTAGAATCTAAATGGCTGAAACTAGTGCTGAAATTTAATATTACCAATATTCAATTAATCATCCAATGTTGATAACGATCACGATACAATCATAAATTATTCATCGGGAAAAATCGTTTTATTGTCGGAATAAATTATTCATCCGGCGCATCCACCATTTTTACAACACGTAATTCTCAATTAAATTACAATTTCAAAACGATTTTACTCAACGATTTGCAACAAAACAAGCAAAACAAGAATAAATCAATTTACATACGATAAAATTACACACGGTATTTGTAGCAAATTAAGCACTGACTACAGAATACTCAGCATAATGTCGCGAAAATTTTGAGGTTCATCGTTTAATTTAAATAAATAAATAAAATTGGATTTGTATATAAGAATGGTCAGTGCTATTAATTTACCAGGTTCGTATTGGGGTGGCGCACCTGCCGTGGAGGTTACCCGCTGTGTAATTCTTGAAGATTGCAGACATGCTTTCTGTACCGGAAATGTTACCTATTGTTGAAGCATTACGACGCATATACTCCATTGCATCGCGCATTGCCAATTTCGAATAAGTTTCGAGAATCTTCGGCTCGGCACCTTGATGATTTCTCAATAAATACGGCCGTATAAATTGATTATCGAAATGTTTGAATCTATGGGAAATTATCGTTAAAATTTAATAGTTTTTAAATTGGAATATTTACCTGTCACGTATGTGATAGTTTCCGTGATGGCCTAGAATATCTTCAATAGCTGCCATTGTATGATCCATTAACTATATTAGAATTGTTTTCAATTAATTTCTTAAAATTATTTTTCTTAAAATTACCCGTTCGTGGATTCGTTCATTCATTGTGGGTTTCCGCTTCTCGGCTGTTTTAACATTTAAAATTTTCACTAATGGTTTAATTGTAATGCCTTGGAAGAATACGGTGAAATAAACGACAGCTATGGTAGTTGTCATGAACATTCTCTGTGATTGGACTGCATCTTTATCAATTAATAAAACCAAAGCAAACGCTACAGCACCACGTAAACCACCATAACCCATAACGAATTTCTCGACTTTACTTAGCTGATGAAGACGGAATCGATTAGCAATTGCTGTAAATATTGTCACACCTACAAAATAAACATTTTTTTATTAAAAATGAAGGAGTATTTAATAAATTTTATTATAGATGTATAACAATGCAGCTAAAAATAATTGTTCATCAATTAAGATGACTCACCTATAGCTCTATAGAGGGAACAGAGTAGAATTGTAATCAAAACAAACCAAGTATCCCATTTATGTTCTTTATTGACAGTTGCTACACCCAGAAACATAAAAATTATCGTCTCCGAGGAGCTACTAAGCATTTTCATTGCATATTTTATTGTAGTGTGAGACTTGTGAGAGATGTTGGCTTCCACATAATTCTTCATTGTAATACCACAAAATGTGATCCTATTATCAAAAAAAAAAGAAAAATAATTGTGTAAAATACGAAATAATACAACGTGACAACGAAACACGACAAAAGTCTGAATAACGTGCCCTCATATTTATGGATGGAATTGAATTATAACGTACGTGAAAAGAGGGTCATTCGAAACGTGTTTCAAAACGTTTTAATTAAATTTAGACAAAAACAGAATTGATATTGTCGACTTTAGATGATTTGAATTATTAAAACAAGTAGTCTCGATACGAATCGATTTTCTTGTTAGTCGTTTGAAGACGTATCCATTCGAATTATGTTTATGTGCAATAAAAGTTTTAAAATGGATTGTATTCGAACATTTGTTGTTGTAGTTTGAACGTGTTTTTAATCGACTGGAAGTTTGAAAATTGCAATTGTGAATGCACAATTGTGTTTACTTACGCTAGAATCCCGGACATATGGAAAATTTCAGCATTCAAGTAAGCTAAATAGGCCATAACAAATATAAAAATAGGTTCAATAACGCGCACTTCATGTGTAAATCGTGTAACAAAACCAGTAGCAAATCCCCATATAACACCAATCACAACACCACCAACGGCCACGATAAAAAAATTCGCAATACCAGCTAATATATCCGTATAAAGAATGTTATCTAAGCCCATTATTGTGTATGCTTCGAACATGTGATATAATACAACAGTAACACCATCGTTTAATAATGATTCACCAAATACAACTATATACAAAATTTCATTAACTTGGATCTCTTCAAATACGGCCAACACAGCCACAGGATCAACGGCTGATATTAACGAGCCGAATAATAACATTTCCAGCAATGGAGTATCACAGGAGAACAGGCCTGTCAATCCTACCGCCCATAGGGAAGCACCTGGGAACAAATCAACAATCAAGCAAATCCAATAATTATCTTAAAAAAATTCTTATTGTAGGAGAAAAAAGTCGACGAGTTTGATGATCTTTTAGAAAGATAAACACATTGGGAAATCTTGATTCGTCCACATTTCAACAATTTCAAAAATAACGACAGCAATCAAGATTCTAGTGTGACCATATTTGATCGATAATCGTAAAGAAACTCTACATTAAAACCTGAATGATTGATCTTTAAATTTATTCAGCCGTCAATAACTAGTTTTATCGAAACCGTTATCAAATTTAGAGCAAATTTTAGCAATAATTCCAAAGATTCTTCTCATCGACGTTCACTCCCATCCAAATTATTTTCCTACGATCATCATCATCATTATTATTATTAATTATGCCTTATTTTACAGATAATTCAATCAGGTTTCAATAGTCGGATCTTCACAATCAGTTCTAAGAAGGTTCATAAACTTATTTTTCTTTAGAAGGATATCGTTTATAATTCTTTTATATATTGCCAAAAAATCAAATGATCGTTTAAATTTTCATCTATTTACGACATTCCTTTATCTAAGTTCACTGTCCGTTTCTGACATTGTTGATACATCGCTAATCTAAATAACGAAATATTTATATTTCATCTCTCAAATAACGTGTGTTGAATTATTAATTGATTTCGTCGATAAATCGACTTGTGGTTCGTGATTTCGATAGTCGTCGCTTTTCTAATTTAATAATAGATTGATATCGATTTTTTTCCAGAATTATTACAATTTATTGTTTTTATATTCACCGGTAAATTTCCGTAAAACTTCGTTTATTATCTTTAATTATGAGTCCATTTAGATATGTTTATCGCAAACAGACTAGCGTTACATTTTTTCTATTTATTTTGTAATTCAGGGACCCCCACGATATAAAATATATGAAATTATTTATAATATTGTTATAAATTAATAATCCAGTAATCTAAGCGATAAAATGAGCAATAATTAGATGAAACCCCATAAAATTTAACGATCGGTTTATATCTAAAAATAGATATTTATAGAAAATATACAATTTCAGTTGATTTAATTGTTTCATGAAGAAGAAACAAACAATTTCCATATTCTTGTATTTCTATACGGGAAATTCGTAATTTAATTTTGTAAAGTGTTGAAATACTTTTATTGAAATACAAACTTTATATTATCGAGGACAATAAATTTTCGGTGTAAATCGGGCAAAATACAACATTCTCTTTGTGTACATCTTACACTAAATCTAATTTATTTTCACAACAATTTCTAAAAGTATTTTTAGTCAAATAGTCCAGATTTCATGAACGCCCACCTACTTACTCCAAATAGACCTTGTATCGCAAACTTACCGATAGTTAAAGCGTTAAAAATCGTCCCAATTACAGCAAACAATAGTATGCTGCCTAAATGATCGAAGAATAATCGATTCGGCATGAAATAACCAGCGTCTAAAATGATCGGCGGTAGCATATAGAAAAAGAACGTATCCGGAGTCATTGGTGATACGTCCATGCCGCCAACGTGCACGAGCAACACACCGATTACAACTCCAACAACGATTAATAAACATGATTCGGGGAAGATTTCATTCAATTTCGGGGCCATATGGAAACCTGAAATTCGTAAACAAATATTAATAAAAAATAGAGTAGTCGTTATTGATTTCGGCGTAATAGAAACGTCAGACTTCTTCGAAATCTGCTTTTTTATTTGTACGCGATTAGTCGATAACCAATCGAAAACATTAAAGTTTGCTGCCATTGATTTTATGACAATGTAAGTCTTATGGAAATAATCGAAATCAAATAAGATTCTAGATGAATTCTGGCGTACGCTCAAGGTTTCGTAATGTTGGTAAACAAAAGGACCTATAGTGGAGTTTCTTCTTTAATTTACTACAATAGAAGTCCTAGAAATATAATCAACAACCTAACTTTCAATCTATCTAATAAATCACTAATTAGATACAAACCAGTTCATTTAAAAGATACATTTGTAAAATAATAGTCGACAATTTCGCAAATTGAATAGCTTTATATAATTCAAATTTACATTTTATTGATGAAATAACCAATGGTGGGTAGTGATTTATATGTTTAAAAATCATCAAATTTTAAAAATTTGCCAATTTCGAATAAAAAATTTGTTAATCTGAAGTGGGCCCCAAATGAAAGCCCCCGAAACTAAAAGGTTCCAATACATTTAACTTGTAGTTCAATTTTCGTATTAACTGAGCAGTTAATACGAAATTAAAATTGAAATTTACAAAGTTGAGCATTGTATTTGGGAACTTATTAAACAAATAATTGGTGGATATTGTATAATCAAACGAGCATTGCAACTAAGAGAAAATCAATCTGTATTTCGTCTTAAACTTTCCACACTTGACTTAACTCGAGGTCTTGTTTCCCAAAAAGCAAATAAACTCTCTCACTTTATAAACAAAATGATCAAAGTAGAGGAACATACAGTAAAGGTGCAGATGATAATTATAGCGCTTTAGAGTCAAGAAAACGAAGATAACTTTAAGCTTCTGTTTTGAAATTCAAGGAACCGAATTTAAATTGTCAAAGATGAAATTCCATATTGAGTAAGATTTGATACAGTCGACAATTCTTCTCGTACAACTAAGAAGGGCATGAATTTCGATACATTTTTTCTTCTTGCTGATAATCTATAAATTACCTACAAAAGTTCAACAAAGCTGGCAAGTTTCAGTTTATAAATTCAATTCAAGTGTATTGAAATAAAACTGACTTTGTCCTTTGGCTGAAGATAATTAATACCATCAAATATTTGCACATATAACAATGTACAATAAAAAATTATGAAAGATTTATTGTTAGATGCCTTGAGAAAAATTTGCAAACATTTGCAAATTCCTGATTTTTGATAAAATTTTCGACTGACAATTAAACAATTTGTTAACAAATTTTCAACAAATCTGGTTAATTCCAGCTATAAATAAATTAAATTAAAAACTTCCTCGTTCTATAATTCTTAATTACATACACCCAACCATGACGGATTATCTTATTGTTTTTCCAAATAATATACGAGTATTAGGTGCTCTCTTATTAGCTTATTACGTATTTTTAAGTGGATCTGTTTACTTTATTTTTGTTGGCACAAAATTTTGATTTATTAAAATTTGTATTTTTTATAAAATATAATTTATACATTAATTATATGTGGAAAATTATCAGTAGACAAGATGATCAGTATCCTTGGATTTCTGGTCATCTTAAAACTTATAATTTCACTCTTCATACTGAATTTTTTAAAGAACATTTATTTGATATTACCAAATTAATGAGCGAGTCCTTGATTTAAGACAAAACTACACAAAAATTTCTGTGTACAATTTCAAAAAAAAAACAGCAACCGGAAATCGACAATCAATAATTATGGTAATAAAGTTTCATGACTGTTTTCAATTAACAAATAATGCCGTGACATTATTCCACGTCCACTCAAATTGAGGACCAAAAAGGACTCTTTTTCCTGTTCAAAATATAGAATATTAAATTGGAGTTTATTGTTAGATTCCTCCACTTTGATCTTTGATTTTTCCGAATTTGCCACCCAAAATCCCAAATTGTATTTATAGATAAATCCAAATTAATTACACTAGATTAGATTTTTTAATTGCTACTACTTAACATAGTTATCACTTCGTTTGATAAAAGGTCAAGGATTTGGCTCTTTAGAAAAAATCCGTGCGAGGATCACGTGAATTTTCACCGGAAGACACTTCTTTTCTTTGGTGGGGAAATTGTTGGGACATCCCCTATCGACAATCTTCACAATCAATACGTTTGAATATTGATCGTGTTCTTTTCAACGTGTTCTTTTCAACGATTCTAATTAAATTTTATCTAAATGAAGAAATTAATTGTTGGCATGTGTCTCTTTTTGTAGTTTTTATGAATAAATTGATAACAAATGCCCAGTAGTAGACCAAAGTTTGGATTGCAAGGGCGCGCTGCGTCTAACCGAATCGATATTCCCTGACCTCAAACTCTGCAGTAGAATGTGTGTGTATATTATAAATTATAACAAAAATATAATCTTTTTTCTTCTATATTAAACAAAATAATTGGGTTTTTCGTATAGTTTTCCATGCGTAAATCCAATGGAAAGAATTCTATTAAAATCGATTAAGTGACAAATCAAACAAACGGTTTTTCCTTCCTCAATTCAGCAAAATTAATTGAATCAAGTTGATATTGTCGGGAATTGTTTGCTAATGTTGTTGAAAATCATCAAGCTTTCTGTTTATCAAAACATTCAGCATTTGATACATTTAACAAATATATTGACAGTAGCTAAAACGAACAAATGGTTCTATTGAGAGCAATTTTTAATTACCGATATCTTCATCAACTGATTAAAAGCTGAATATTTAATGAATAATTTTGTTCGCGAACAAAGGTAAAATATAATTCTAGATTAATTTGCTGGTAATCTTTATAAGATAAATTTTGTTCGTTGTTGGTTTGTTCTTGAACTTGCTCTTCAATTTATCATTGAAATGTGAAATTTCAATCAACAGAGTTAAAGTTTGGCATCGTTTCCAAAAATAATCGAAATCTGTTTAGTTTGCTAAAGTGAGGAAAAGAATGAAAAGAGCATTTGTGTGTGAGTGTTCTAAATATCAAAGGATCCAATGAACTTTTCCTGCATAGGGAGTAAAATAATAAGGGATGCATTGTTCGTAAAGTCCCCCTCATCAACGTTATGTTGACTCACCAATTTTCGCCAAACTGGCACAAAATATCCATAAACCAATGATGAATGGCGTTTCGACTCGATGGAATGAAACTGAAGCAATCGGATACCGCTCAACATGTTCTTGGGCATTTTTCGGTTTCGCTTCAATTGATTCATTGCCTGCTTTAGTCTCCACTGTGGGTACAATATTACTAATAATACCATTATTATTATTATTATTATTATTATTATTATTATATTGACTAGTTGATTGTGAACTATTATTGTAAAGTTGTATGATCGTATTGGCAGCATGTTGGAATTTAGATGATGTAGGATGAGCAGCAACGATATCAATCGTTACTGTAATTACCATCAATGAAAGAACTAACACTAGGCCGGCCCTGCATGCCCGCCTTGATAGATTCACACCGTGTTCTAACGAATACATCACATATGTTCTAAAGTATCGCGATGACTGCCATAGTGGCGGCAGCCGGCTGTTGCAGGCATCGTGCACCTGCCGAGACTGGGCGTCAAAATCCAGCTGATGACGACGTCGCGACGCCGCTCGACGTGCGCAGACGTTATCGTCACTATCGTCGCTATACAATTTTCGTTCGATTCTCGTTGCTATTAGAAATTATCCATACACGCATACAGGTATACATATAGATGTCTCTATAAATTCATCATATACACGTGTATTGATGATTCTTTCATTTCATAGATGGAAATTAAACGAAATTCGTTGACAAATTCAAAATGAAGTTGAATTCAGTGAAGAGAAATTGAACTGAAACTAATGCGCATAATCAGTCTTTGAAGAAGTCCACTTGGAAACTGAAGACAACCAAATAACTTTCAAAGGGGATCAGATTCAAATGAAAACTGAAATATAAGTTTGCTTATTATAAAAAGCACATTATCGATTCGTATTGTAGTGGAGAAATTGAATTTACAGCGTTATCCAAAACTGAAGCACGTAAACGAATTCAAATTTCTCATATCCTACCTACTGAGACTAGCAATTTAGAAAATAAATAAAATTATCCAACAAGAATCCCACTAGTTACTTGTAAATAGTTCGATAAATCTAGACTACACCCTCATCTTCCAGTCTATCTCGGCAAATTCACTGAATCACGATGACAAAAATAAATCCAAAAATAGAATATCGTCCAATTTCGAACAATCAAGAAGTTGAAACGAAGAAATAATCTCTCTAATTTGGGAACAACCTTCGAAAAATAAGTAGAACAATGAAAAAAAAGCAAATATTCTATTTCGCAAAATTAGTTAATCCAACCTGTATTTTGCTATAGTCATGTAAATTAACTTCGTCAGAGGGATTATTAATACAAAATCCGTAACAGTAAATATTTTTTAATTTTTACAATTATGAATTCTATTTTTAAATATAATTACAATTATTACGATTGTTTATATTAATTGTGCCATCTGTTTATAAATAGAACAATTTTGCACTAATACAGGTTCCTGTAATTAATTAATTAATAATTTTGATTTGCTTAAAACCTCCTCACTTTAAACTAACAAGGAAAGGGACACAAATGTCCCTCTCCGATTTTGATAAAATTTGCTATACAGGTATAGCTTCAAAAAATAGTCGATGCATATTTCTTTTGGCTGCCCATATTCACTTTAAGGGGGTGAAATCCAAAAATTCAAATTCAAATTCATTCAAAAACTGAAATACTATTTTCATTTTTATCCTCCAGTACACAATCCTAAAAATTCTTCATGATATCGACTAATAATC
>JACDRP010001068.1:0-14441 GCA_013841185.1 Hycleus phaleratus | reverse complement strand
GCCAAATATGTTAGATTTAAAACAAAAACGAGTCGCAAATATTTGAATTTCCGGTCGAAACCGTGATTTTTTCTGTGTAAACCCGGCTTTGGTCATTACTCCGCTTAGTTTAAAGATAGAGTATAGTAACTTTTACGACGACTGATTTTACGGATTTATAGGGAAGCCTCTGGAGATTATTTGAACAAAATTTGGACCATGTAGCTCATCGGGAATTTGGCCAAAATGCCATTGTTTCTGACTATATTGCGGATGGGTTACATAAAATGGCTCTCAGCATAGATTTTATTGTTTTTTCATTTGATTCTGGAACGGGTAGAAAAAGATGGCTACCTAGCGTTTATTCAGAATAAAATGGAGAAAAATAATATAACGAGCGTTTTTTGATCAATTTCCCGATGGAGTTGAAATTTTGATAAAACAATCTTCAGATCTCTGAAATATTTTTATAGAACTAGTGATTATTTGTTTAACAAAATAGAACCTCAAATTGGTGAGCGTTAAAGTTTTTCAAAATCTGAGAAGCCCTCAAAGCATCTTCTATCGCTCAATTTGGTGACAAATTAGCCCGATGTACGGACTCCAAGCGGCTTAATTTCCCCAGAGAACCCTTTCTAATTTTTTTTCCATCTACCACTTTAGCTGATTAAACACAACTAAATGCACCATCTTCAACCGGATATCCTACAGAACAGGTTTTCTATTAAATTGAAATTATTAAATAATTTCATTTCTTTATGATTTTTCAATAGGACAACACACATTTCCGATTCTCTGTGGGAATATTGACAGAACACGTTTGAATACAGATGTTGAACAGGTGCACAATATTTACCCTCTTTAAATTTTCCCATAATGGTCCACGTAAACACGCTACAACAACAATGAAGAGAATCGAATAGAACGAGTAATTCGATTTAAACTCGGAAATTAATCAAAATCTGTGGAATAAATAGTCTTGAGAGAGTCGAAAAAATAAAGTTAATTAATTTATGTTTTATAACGTTGATAGTTGAGACCACCACAATTCATAACTCACTGTGTGGACTACTTCTGAATAACCTGCTGTGATATTTATAGTGATCTAGTGATTCCCAGATGGATTGTTTAATTTATGGTATAATTAAATAATTTAATTGCTATTTGCTCTTATATTCCGTACATATAGGGAAATTTTGTGTGGTAGCGTCCGATAATTTATTACGGATAAATTTCGAATTTCTTCGAATTGATTAAAACGACACACATGTATCTAGCTAAAATTGATTTCATGTTGTTATTTGTTTTCACCTGACCTTTAACATTGCCGATAATGACACGGCAATTCGCATATTCAACCTGTCGTCCATATCTAGAAAGAGAAATTGAACATCTCTACCAGTAAATTAATCTATCAATGGACACAAATTAAACAACAAATTCGTTATTTTTATCGCTGTTATTGTGGGTGTTGGATTGTTCGAATCGCACCCACACCGGTGGTTCTCAAAACAATTTGGGGAAATTTGGAATGTGTGAAAGTGGCGCGTCCAATTGTCGCCACTTTCACGCAAATTTCAATAATTAACGAATTTTTCACGGCGATGAAACCGTGGAAAGGTGCTATCGGTCAAGGCGTTGTCGTGACTCACTTCCAATATTGTTAATACAATTTGATGGGTTTATCAAGATGAATGTCGATTGAGTTAGAAACAATTCCACTTATTATTAAGTGCTATCCGATTTTTCCGCATTGTCGTTGCTTATCAAGGCTAATGAGTGGAAATCCTGTATTTTTCAATTCGATTTGGATTCTTTGCGAAAGGTGGTGTGGGCGAGAGACGGCCGCCACTGTTCTTGTTGTTGTTGTTCTTGTCGGCCAGTTGTTCGACTGCATTCCGCGATTCACTTGTTCCACCAATGTGTCGTATGGTTTTTAGAGAGTTGATTTTATCTCACCAATGTCTGTATATTAGTTTGTGCTTTACTTTACAGACTTACATGCCACACTAATAGAACTAGATTGAGATTATAGATACAAGTCTTTCTAATAAATGCTTTTTAAATCAACTCATACGATACACACGGTATTTTTAGATCTATTAAGATGTTCAACAATAGATGGATTAGTGGCATTTAAACGAAAACTTGATGACCTTTCCGAAAACGCCGTTATTGAAACTTAATAAAAAACCCACAAAATTGACCGTTAATTAATTATCAATAACAATAGAATTGGTTCGTAAATCGAGAATTAAAAACATATCGCCAATGATGGAGACATCAACGTCCGAATAGGACACGAACTGTAAGCTTTATTCTGAATTATTAGACAATTAGTTGAGATTAATGCACATAATTCCGGCCTTAGATGGAATTTATTTTAACAACCCAATAGATAAATTATCGGCCTTTCTGTACACTTGTCGGAATTCGTTTAATCAATTTTTCCCCGATTTCAATTCGTTTATTGATCCCGGACCGTTGATTTCGTTGGCACATCTGCAAGGCACGCGCCTCTTTAATAACGCCACATAATCAATTACATTGTGGGTAATTAAAACATCTGAACGTAATGAGCGGATCGTGACGCGGCCTTTTGCCAGCCAAACAACAATTGTGCGCCAAGACAGCATGTGTCTTGGTGTTGTTCGGACAGATTCTCGCGCTCGTTTCTATTTGTTCGATTCAATAACGCAAATTAACGAGACTTTAAAATTTTTTTAATTAGATAGCGTTTTTTCTGGTCTTGACAACAAAGATCCTGGTTCACGACCAATTGACCTAACCTGCCATTCATACACCAAATCGGTCGAGAATAAATGGAGATTAAGAGCGAAATTCTTTTCGTATGTTGCAATCGTTTAATTGAATTTTATTTTGCCAATTTAAATGGATGTTTTTAATGAATTTTCCAAAGCTATAAAACCGAATTTGGTTTGTTGTGTTGTAATAATAACAGCGAAATAAATTTGGTCATTAATAGAAAAAGTGTGTCGTTTTTAAATTCGACAATAAAACTTTAAGAGAGATCGTTAAAAAACAAATCCATCAAATTTCGTTGGAATTGTCTCAACTGTATGGATCCGGGTCGTTCATTAAGCAAAATTACCTTATTCTATGGATATTTCGTGTTCAATTTGTTACGTGTTTATATTAGACAACTAACGATAAGACTATAATCGTGAGTTAACTATCTGGAATTAAATTTTGTTAGTACAGAATACCGTTGGGTCCTTTACTGGTGCCTTCTACTATTAAAATTAATATTGCATGGCGACGGAAAAACGGCTACAATGTTGCTCTTTTCGTACAAATGCATCTCCGCCTACCCGCAATTTAAAAGAAATTTTAAATGGAAATTATTGAAAATCACCGTTGAAAATCGATTTTCTGCTGTTGTAATTGTAAATTTGTTTTGTTTGTATCAAATTTCCATCGTCCACCTGTCCACCAATTCTCACTCACCTGTTTCCTTAATGTTTCTATATTTGTACAATATTGCTACCAAAATAAAAACATAAATATAAATCGACAGCTGATTATTATTGCTACTGTTTTATTCAATTGTCCTGCTGGTATTATTCTAATTCTATTATGCTCATTTGTAATAAATTTTAAAATGAGTGTACTTACCGGAAAATTATAGATAACAAAACTTACCCCTTACACACCTGTTTTTTGATGGTAAATAGTGCGCTAACAGGACAACGATCTTGCATTAAAGATCCCGATGGCCGCCCAACCGTAACCAGGATGGACTCGATTTCCGGTTATCAATCAATCGGGAAATTAGAAGATAACCCGGAAAATTTGGCAATATTTGGAGTAATCCCCCAAAATCGCCAACTGTTGCCGGCCTTGCGAACCAGAAAAAGTCGTTGAAATTTAGCCACCTTCAACTAGCTAATAAAATTGAACCATATCGCCCCTAATTCCACGTATTTACATCTATAAGAGTGTTGTTTTCGTTGCGGGGGTTGTTCAACTAGAACACGTGTAACACGTGCAGGTGACACCTGGCATGCGCAGGCGCAATGCCGGCCACGTGCCATAAGTCCGGTGGAAATCGCCACAACACCGTGACCGCGTAATACCGATAATGTTGCTTTTGCCTCGTATAAATTCATCCGGAAGACGGAATTGAGCAGATGTAGGAAATAATTATAGAACAACAATTGTGTGATATGAAGCGAGAATATGAAAGTAATTTATGTATAAAGTGGATGTATTAGCATTGAAATGTTGAAAGGACAATGTTTATAAAACTGGACAATTACAGGACATTCCAGGTTATTATTTGTGGCCATTATCGCGCACGGACGTGAGTTAAAATGACACAAAACAGATATAAGAGGCGTAGGATGGCCGTAATGTCTGGGGATATTTCAGGGAGAAAACGTTGTAAATACGTTGCAATCAGGCATTATAGGTGCGATTATAAATAAACGCAACAATACAGATTGTGGGCGTTTTACTAGAATCTCGCCAGTGTATGTTGGGAGAAGTTGGTATGGTTTAATATGAAGACAGGCGCCACGTCGAACGAGAGATCAACATCGAATAGACGAAAATAGACATAAAAAAATACAAGTTTTTTAAAACGGATCCCATGAATTATTCAAATAAAATATTTCATAAACTATTCTCGGTATTGTCGCCTTTATCTAATAATGGAGAACAGGTCCATCTATGTCACAACTACTTTTACATATGTCGTCCTTATTTCAAATGCATTTATTCGTTAAACTACTGCTTTCTATATGACAAAGTACCACACAAATATTAACAATTGTTCAATCAATGTCAGCGATTATATCGATTTTATTACGTCAATTTCGTTGTTATTTATCGATAACAAGAAGTGAATCCAGGAGAGTTCAATTATCGGTTAGAATAGAAACCTGCTTGTAATTATTACACGACATTTAAACTATTATTATTATTATTTCTGCATAGATATCTTGAAATTTAATATTTATTTGAACCGCTCAAAGAAGCATGTCGACTCCAACGAGCGATAAGCACACACAAACGCACACAATTTTATTGCTCTTATAGCGTTTATCGTGGCCGTTTTTTCCCCATACCTCTTCATCTTCAATCTTCCATTTTAAAATAAAAGCGCACATCATCGGCCATAATCTTAAATGTCTCTTTCTTGTTGGCCGCTGTCATTAGTCTTGCGACTTATCAGTCAAAAACCATCATCCGCCCTATATATGCAATAATTTTCCACAATACTCCATCAACTCCCATTCTTTGTCTCCAAATAACAATAAAAAATGATAATAGCGAGATGGAGAAGACAAAACAGGTTGAGATGCGGGTCCGGCTGTAACCCGTATGTATCCACGATGGCATTCCACAACGGTCATTCATTGAAATAACAACAACGGCCGATCACGCTACAGGTGGATCACCGAAACTACCGAAAAATTGGGGATTTAATTTTAAATGGAGCCGCAATATTGTCGTTTATTTCTCCATCCACAGTAGACATATACGATCTTCGGTTAGTTTATTTTCGATATAAAGTTACAGAATTAATAACGGGAAGCGACCACACAAGCGAACTTGATTTGAGGTTCTTTCTCCATATCAAAAGCCGATTGAATTTTCAATGTTGGAGTCATCTAATTGAAAATGGATACTCTTGCATGCTTCACCTGTAATCCAACGATTCCACATAATTTTGCGAAAAATTCCAACTTGTTTAAATGTTAAATCAAGCATTAATCGCATCTAGTTGATTTCCACACGAATAATTTGTTGTTAATTTAACACTATTTCTAATATAGACAGGTGTTCGTTTGGGTTTAAGTTTGTTTGACAATTTTCGAAGAGGCGGAAGTTGAAACGATCCCCGCTAAAGATTGACCTGTTTTAAATTAACTGTGGTCAGTTTTGATTACAAATTATTCACACTCCACAAATCGATCGAATAAAAAAAATACCAAACGCACACAACTTCCTTCTTTACAACTGATTAAATCTAGATCTGGTTGCTTCCTACATTGATTTTTCGCAAACTATCACAGAAAAACTACCTGTATTTGTTGTATTTAAGCTTTCCTGTCCTACGATCGAAATATAATTGATTTAAATTCAACAAAAATCGATAATCTGGCGATTTTCGCTTTTAATCCGGACGTAAATTAATTTCGTTGTTGGTTTTGTAAGAAAACGAAAGTTCTACCTGGCCCGAATTTTGCCGTTTTGTTCCAAAAATTCTTCCATACCTTTAATAAAAACACTACGAACAATACAGAATGAACTAGGAGAGCAAGTGTTTAACAAGTGAATGGCGTCCATTGATAATAACAAAGCACATTCATCGAGTTCACATGTTTTAAATCGAAAAATACAAAAACACAATAGGGTAACCTTCTATATATGTGTGTGTGTGAGAGTAACCCGAAACTGAATCCTGAAAGATGAAGGACAATGGACGCTATTTTCCTTCAAAGTTATTTTTCGTTTCTCTATCTCTCTTTATTTTTTCTCCTCTTCATCTCTACAGAATACAATTTAGTTGCACCTGAGATAGTTCACTTGTTCTCTTGTTATTTCTTTAAGTACCTACTAATGTGGGTGGTAGAGATGGAAACGATGCGGCTCTTTGACAAAAGAGCCAACATTCCCATATAATTTCTCTTCTATATCGCTGCTCTAGCTTTAGAAAAACATCCACATCTGTTTATTTTTTTCTTTTCCCTCTACCAACTCACCTCTATCCCTCAAATTGTTAATTCGTTAAAAATAATTAATGATGCAATTTCTCATAGATTACCACCGCTGCCAGTATGTTGAACCATCCCCTTAAAACCAGAAATTCACTCCATTCCTCTTTTAACATTTACAGAATTGTAATTGAAAAAAGACAGGTTTATTGTACAAATTTCTCTAACAATTTATGATATATCATTTAATTAGCCACCCTTGTAATAGGTCCGAGTTAATTTAGACCGTCACGTGCTTTACACGAGCTCTCTCTAATACCACCACCATCAACATCTGGGATACCAATTTTCGATAGCACACCCCTATTTTTGTTGAAAAACAACAGTTGTTTAGCTGTTAATTCACTCGAGTTTATCATTGTGCTTTATTGTTTTTTCGGTCACTTTTATTTTTCATTTCTACACCCTTAAAACGGATCTTGATCCGCATACCTGTTCCCGGGTAGTTTTCAGCAATTAACTCCACACCTGTTGTTAGATATTGCTACTACTAATCGTGAAATTTCAATTTCTTCTAGATGAATAGAGGTTTTTTCGAGAAATTCTTGTTTCTTATCGTGGTTTCCATTATAAAATGCCATTAAAACTGACGAGTTGACTGTTTATTTATTGATAAAGTGGAGTCTGGTTTTAAAAGCATTAGATAGGAGACAGTTGCGATTTTTGATGTTCTACAAGAATCGGCGAGATAAGGTGTTTGCGTTACAAATTAGGGGACAAAATTTGTAAAAATTTCCATAATTTTACTCCAGACAACTTGACCACACAATAACGATCTATCAATTTACGATTTAAGAGGAAACTCGTTTTTAGAGGGGAAAAATGAAGATGTAGAGAAGGATGGCAAGAATTCTAACAGACCGTAAATTTTCCCTTCTACTCAAGTCAACCTCTAGTCTGTCTGCACATTACTTCAAAAATTTCACAGAAGAAATACAAAACTTTCAATCTTAAAGAAAGTATTTCAATTGACTGCAAAATAAGCAGCAATTCGCAACAATTTTGTTTTCAATTCCTCTTTGTTCTCATGTGGCAGTAAAATCGACCAATTCAGCTACAGAAAAGGGCCCTTCAGATTTTGAAGAAAAAATCCAGTTGTCTGCAAACAAACGAGTTTCTGAAAACAAGCCATTCAGTAATCATTTGACGCCTACTTTTTGCCAATATCTTCTTCTGTGGCACAGTCAGATTGGCCAAACTACCTAGGCACCTTGTTTCTTCAAAATCTCTATTCATTGTCTTCAAACGAACGAGTTCTTGGAAAAAAAACTGTAGTAAAATTATAATTTCGATCGCCCTCTTCTTTGTTCTTTTCAAGCATGGTCAAGCCGACCAATTCATTCAGCTATACATTGACTCTGAAACGAAGCCTACAAAGCTTCAGATTTTGAAGAAAAGCGTTCAGTTGACTGCAAAATGAGCAACAATTAGTAGTCCAAACAAACGAGTTTCTGAAAATAAATAGAAAACTGTAAAAAATGTTATATCTCTAGATTTTGAAGAATCAACTACAAAATAAAGGGCGGCTCTCCTCTCTGTTTTCTATCAGTCAAGTCGACTAAATTACCTAAGCAGCTTTTTTTTCAAAGCTTCTGCTCACTATCTTTTTGCAGCACAGTCATGTCGACCAATTCATTTAACTGTACATTATCTGAGAAAAGAAGCTTACAAACTTTCAGATTTTAGAGAAAATAATTCAATTGACTGGAAAATGAACAATAACTCGTAGCCTAATGAGTTTCTAGAAATAAATAGAAAACTGCAAAAAATGCGGTACCTCTCTTTTTTTCAATCCCTATCCTCCCTATCAGTTGAATCGACGAATTCATCTAGAACTTTCAGTACAGTCAAGTCGACTAAATTACCTAAAAGCTCTTTCTCCAAACCGCTCTTCTTGCAGCAAAGTCGGCCAATTTATCTAGCCGTACGGACAGGAGAGATCGCGATGGAGGTGGCCATTCGTGCTGAATTGGCTTCAAGTCAGGCCGATCAAATCACATTTGATTTACTGTAAGCCGTTTGAAAAATAATACAAAAAACGATGGTATATAGAAACCAATCTATATTACACGGGCAAAAAAAAAACCGTTGTAATTTGTAGAATTACACACATCACGATCGACGCGATATGTAAATGAGCGTGCAGAATATTAAACAAGACAATTCTAATTTCATATGAATTATATAAATGATCAACATTAACTTTGATAAAAACCAACTGATAAATTGGCTTCATTTCAAATCAGATGATTGTATGTTAGACATATAGAATTACTTATTATTATCAAAGTTATTATTATTATTATTCTATAACCTACATAGATGATACGAATAGAAATCATAATAAAGTCACTTTATAATAAGTTTAAAAAAATAATAATAATAATAAAATAGAATAGAAATCGTCTATTACGATTTACAAATACATTCGAGATTCCTACCAGAAAAGGAATCGTTGCCATTTTGGTGTTATAGCATTATTATTATTATTATTATTATTATTATTAATGTTAATACCATTTTTTATTGTTTTTACCTTGAATTAATGACATTTAAAAATACAAATATGGCATTGTCGAGTTGAAATAAAGTCGAATAGACTTGTAACTAATTAAATTGTGGTGGTGCGTGTAGAATAAGGGGTGTTCTGGTGGTTGAATCGTGCACAACAGATGCACCCATGTCGGTGGTATCGCACATGCTAACAAAAATTCCGTCTTACACGAACAGATGACACCGGGTGAGTTTTTGATGTTTATCAGTTTTCTAGTTATCGAAATAACGCCCGCATTTCTCGATAATTTTCGATTTGCTGTTGTATTCTTCATCTTTAACAATTGCGTTATGCAACAGAATAATTGCATTTCGTCTAGTCATAGTTGTGTCTATTTCGAATAACACACAGTTGATCTGTTATTACAGGAATTTCACTGGTTATAAAATGTCGGAATCTATCTATCAATAGAGCAATGTAATTGATTCTTATTCATCCGATATCTATGTAGAAGTCACCGTTCCTCTTTCACCATCACCATTATTATTATTATCGATGGTTTTTATTCGAATTGTATGCTTGTATTGATTTTCTTCAGGATTATAAATAGAAATCGAAAGGTCATGATGATTGATAAGACATGTAATCGAGCTGTAATTAAACTATAAAGAACATTGAGAGAAACGAGGAAAAATAATGTCACTTCAATTATTATATGCGGATTTGTTGTTGTTAGTTGGAAAATCACGAGAATTGCCGCGATATAAATCTAATGTTGCAGTCATGTCGTCTGAAAATTTCAGCTAATTATACGATTTAAACGAATTAAAAAATCGTCCGTTATTTCACGATTTCCACTACATGATTTATGAATTGGCCCAACTACTACTAAATCACCCAACTTTAATAAAATTCAAATTCCAAATGGAGATTCTAATCGGAATTGAACACGGGACGTGTGTATATCCGTGTTAGCAGTCGCCGTATGTGTGGTCCACCCGTTTTACCATCAATTATCAGCCAATCAGATCGAGTAGAATCAGAGAAAAAAAAACTGCATGTATTGCCCCCGAAAATCCATTAATTTTTCATTATCAACAACACATTGCAGAATCGAAACTTGTTGTTTAACGGTGATATCAATCATTGTGATCTGTCTTCGAATTGATATCAATCTACAAAGTACGGTAAATCGTTTTTTTCGTCATCACGAAAATTGACTCGATTATTGGGGAAATTGTGAATTTTATAAGGTGGATGGTGTGTGGGCCGCGTCCATCAACACCTACCAACCATCAACTTTCACTCAATATTGATTAGTTTGACAGTAAAAAATGTTAACAACCGCCAAACTTGCAGTGGAAGACTAATGAATTACGATTTCGGGTGTTACATTCATGTTGACAGATCCCGTGATGGAAATATGATACATTAATATAATTCGGTTTCATTAATTTTGTCATCTTTCGGTCCTTTCTACGAGCAGTAGACTAGATGGATTTCGTAAGAGTTCCGGTATTAATTTTTTACGATACATCGACACACGAAAAACTTTTATTCTGGTATCCAATAAGAGTTTTATTGGTGTTCGTAAAATTTTTTATTTAATCGCCTCTTTCATGGTAGATTATTATTGTTTTCTTTATTATAACATAAGACATTACAAGAAAGTCGATAGGAGGAAGAGTTTTTAAATTATCTTTGGAATCTGTTCGAAATTTTATTGCTGTTGTTTAGCACGTCATAAAACTCTTATAAATAAACTTATTGTCTGTTTAAATCGATTAACACACAATACGTGAGGATATATTGGTGGAAGATTGTTGTTTTCATTTCCAATTTCGACATACTTTCGTGAAATTAACGATGAACGGGATGCACCGCTAGGTTAACGAACACGGGGCTGAAACGATTACCGCTAGTTTAATTGCAACACAAAATTTCAATGTTAATCGAAGAATAATCGATCGGACAGAAATTGTCGAAATTTCGGGTAAAGGTGCCTCATTTTCGGCAATTTTGAGAATTTCTGCTAAAAAATCATCGAGGTTTAGTCAATATTTAGACAGATTATCGTTCGAATGAATCAGTTGATTTTATTTAACATTTAATATTTAACGGGCAATCATTTCGTATTAAATCATCAAATCATCAAATTTCGTCTCTAATTTTAAAACTGTCAAAATTTGGGCTTTTTCAAATTTTATTAGTAAGTACCTCACTAGGAAACATTTCCCGGTGTCCCTCTCCGATTTTAATGAAATTTTAACTGTGGAAAAACATATCTAGGGGGTGAAATCGCCACTCCAATTGCAATTAGCATATAACTTATAATATAGGAAATAATTAGATTGAGTTTAGTCAAATTTTATGACATATCAGGGGATGATATTCTCGTGTTTTTGGTTTACAGTAAATAAATAAGGGTTGAAATTTATTAAACTCTTATAAAACAAATTATCCATAGTTTTTTACGAAATCAATGAATGTGAAAAATTGTGTAGGAGATGAATAAGCAACATATGAAGAAAATAATATTTTTGCGCCCCAACTGTTGAAAATTAATAAAAACGCACTATTTATGAACTGAAATAAAAACAATAAGAATAGGGAAGTTTTTGTTTCGATCCATAAAGATATGCTTGAGAGGTAGTTATCCCCTAAATGTAATTTTTCGAAAAAATCCAAAATTTATAGAAATTTATTCGTTTTCAACCCCTAATTACAGTTTCACTACGCAACTTACGGTCTGAAAAGAATGGCATCCATTTGAATATTTCAACTGCAAGTATGCGAAACGTGAAAACTACCCTCTTTGAACCACAACTTTAAGTGCCGATTTCATCCCTAGATCAAAAAACATCTCTTAGATTTCAACGGAAATTGGAGAGGGACACCTTATCAGTTTTAGGCAATATTTTAAACTACAGATTCTGAAAAAAGCTCCACTTTTTAAGCTTTTAATCCCTCATATTAGACAATATTTCAAAATATTCTCGTGTTAAACCGTCAATTCCAATTGAACTTTACTTGTGATTCTGACTGGACACTTTTTACACGAAAATCTCGATTAAATCATCGACACTATGAGAACTCTGAAGTGGAAGCTCTCAAAACGAAGAAATTTAGGGCTGTAGATGCACCATTACGGTCCTGATTGCTGAAGAATAACCGATAGACGGTTATTGTTGGAATTTACAATGGAAATTAATTAATTAGTAAAATAATAATGAAAAATGCTTGCACAATTGTTAATGTATCCGAATAAAGTATTATTAATCATTTGTAAATTTAACTCTAACAAAAATCAGTATTATTTATTATTATTATTATTATTTTAAGGTGTGTTATCTGCATTACGCAATTATATAATATTAAAATTTGATTAAACTACCGATCAGGCTCCTAGAGTAGCGGATTTAAAAATTCCAACAACGAAAAATGTATTATAATCACTTTTTAATTATTTTCAATAATTTATATGAAGATTCTAATCGAAAAATTTCTATAATTAAGAAAATATTTTCTAATTTAAATTTCTATCGATTTATTTATTTATTTAATTATAAATTTATAAAATAATAATAATAATAATAATGGTAGATGGATAGTTAACATGTGGTTAAATTAAAATAGTGATCTGATGTTATTTCTTTATGCTCTACTGATTGTTTTATTGTTGTTCCCTTGATTCCTTTTGTTTCTTAAACAACACAACAACAACAACATGTATTTGGACATCTTTAAGTGGCGTTAAATAAGAGACGAACGCTGCGAACCGTAGCCATCAAATGTTGTTGTTGGGCAAGGGTGCAGCAAATAGAAATTGGGTGCCGCCGTTTTATTAAGCAGCAAACACTTGAAATTCCTCATTAATCCCATTTTGAATCGTGTTCTTTCTTGCTTGGATCAGTGTTAATTAAGCTACCGTCACTCAGTTTTGTGCCTCAACGGATTTTCGGTCGGCCTTATCAATCTAAATTAATTAAACTAGGAAAAAATTTATGGATACGTACGGATCGTTCTGTTTGTTAATTATCCGTTGTAATCTCAGTGGGGGAGCTGTTTAAAAGTCGATCAATCATATTGATATGAACGAACGAAAGTCGTTCAAGATCGGTGTAGCTAGTCTGGGAGACTATTCGGATTTTTTTCGGGCTTCTATTATAATTCGATATTGCTTCATTGCTATTCTAAGTATCTCAGTATTTCAAAACGATTTCATGTTAATTCTTTAGTTCCAATTGAATTTTATTTGCAACTTTAAAAAACGGCAAATTTCGACAATTTTGACCTCATTTTGCACGAAAGTCTCGTAATTTTTTGATTTTCGGTATTAACTCTGTTCTAGACGATATTTCAAAAAAATTCAATTGAACTGATTGTGGAAAACGCCAACTCTTTTTACACGAAACTCAGAATTAGATCGTAGACAAAGCTTTCTGTACTGGAAGATTTTGAAAATAAACACTCGTTTTTTCGGATTTTTCCGGGCTTCTATAATTCGATATTGCTTAATTGGTATTTTGAGTTAATTTTTGGATTAAATTTAGTTTCTAAGTCTAAAAAACGGCAAATTTGGACAATTTTGACCTTATTTTGCACGAAAGTCTCGTCATTTTTCTGACAAAGCTTTCTGAATTGGAAACTTTCAAAACGTTCAAGATCAACGTAACAAGTTGATTTTTAAAATTCTAAGTATCTCAATATTGGACAATATTTCAAAACAATTTGATGTTAATTCCTCAGTTCCAATTAAATTTTCTTCCTGACTCAAAAAAAAAACGGCAAATTTCGACAATTTTGACCTTATTTTGCCCGAAAGTCTCGTCATTTTCTTGATTTCTGATATTAAATCTGTTTTAGGCAATGTTTCAGGCCTGAAAGAGTCAAATTCTAGACTCTTTTTACACGAAAATCTCGATTTTTCTGATAAAGCTTTCTGAATTAGAAGCCTTAAAAAGCTCGTACAAGCTAAGCGTAACAAATCTGGGAATCTTCTTGGAGTTTTTTGGGTTTGTATTATGATTCGATATTGCTTAATTGGTATTTTAGATTGATTTTTGGAATTCTAAATATCTCAGCAGATAATATTTTAAAACAATTTTATGTTAATTCCTTAGTTCCAATTAAATTCTCTTCTTAACTCTAAAAATCGGCAATTTTAGACCATTTTGACTTTATGTTGCACGAAAGTTTCGTCATTTTCTTGATTTCTGATATTA
>JACDRP010001067.1:0-14486 GCA_013841185.1 Hycleus phaleratus | reverse complement strand
CGTAATTAATGAAAATTTAATTTTCTTAAAACGCAATAACAACCATATTTGATTAGTGATTTGTCCACTACCAACACAGTTGGTCTAAAATCACTAGATTTACAATATCACTGTTAGTTAGTTTGCCAGTACCAATACACTATATAGAAAATCACTAGTTTTCTCAAATTATTACGATAATTCTATAAATAACAAATAAAACAATATTACCACTACAAATTAAATAAAATCACCAAATTTAACAGATTCTCCACCAATTTATTGAATAAGTCACTAGAAATTCCTATATATTTCTTCATTTTTGTTTGTTACACAAAATAAAGATTAAATTGCAGAACGTACGTGGCTTCTTACAAATAATAATACATTTTTGTCCACTACACGAATAAACTGACACGTATGTATATAGCTCAATATAGCTCCAATTTGAGGTAAGTAAACAAGAGCTACATTTAGTAATACTAGAATGACCATAGGTTAAAATCACTAGATTTCGGTGGGAAATTCAAACTCACCATACAAATCCACTGTGTTTAGTTAAAATCGCTAATTTCAATTGATTTTCCAGTTCATTAGAAAAAACAATCAAAAAACCTCCCGTCTTTGTCTATTACACAAAATAAAAGATAATTAAACTAGGGACGTGTGTGTTTTCTTATTATAATTGTCATAAAATAGGTAAATTTACCGAACTATTGTCTCATTGTAGCTCCATTTAAAAAATTTATAACCAACAAGCTACATCTACTCGCTATTCGTGTGTAAAAATCGATTGATCATAGCGGGAAATTCAAAACTACTCCAAACAAATTTGAAATTGCCAATTTCACCAACCTAGATTGCATAAAATTACTATATTTCAATAAATTCTCAACCAATTAGAACAAAATAAAATAAATTGATTGAATTTTCTCAAATTTGTTAATACAGCTACATTTAGTATTAATATCATTGATTAAAATCCATAAATTTATAGCGGGAGATTCAAACATGTCCTCTAGAAATGTTAATTTTACCAACATAAAATCACCAAATTAACCTAACAATAGTCGAATTTTCTTATCAACAATTAAAATACAAGTGAATTGATGGATTTATTGTCTCATTGTAGCCCTACTTAACAAACAAACTAACTTGAGCTATATTTAGTAATTAATAACCACAAATTAAAATCCACTAGATTACGGCGGGAAATTCAAACCTGCTTTATAAATAAACTCGATAATTACCAAGTTAACCAACATAGTTTCAGTAAATTCCCCACGAAAAAATTGAAACAAACACAGAACAAGAGAACTAAACTAGAGACATATGACTCCTCGACTTATTGTAGCTCTATTTAGAGGTTAATACACGGTGGAGCTACATTTAGTAAAATTCAATGTGGCGGGAAATTCAAACTAAATCTACAGACCTACTAGATATATTTGAGATTTTTTTTAATAAATCCACAACATTAACACGAATGAAATTGATTTTAAAACCATAAAAGATCTACACACTTACAATAATATCGAAACTAACAATTATCATGAAAATAAAGCCTAAATTATAAATTTTTCTCGATAAATTCATCTAATAATTAAACACCGATCTGTTTTTTTTTTTTCAATTTTTAATCTTTAATATTTGTTCAATAATTATAGAGATATAGATAAAATTGGGTTGTTGTTAACATTATTATTATCATCATTTAATAGGCATGATTGGCCACATATAAGCCTTTACCAGCAGCAGCCCCACTAACACCACCAGCATACGTCCCCAAAGATGCCTCACTGTTTGCTTTGGCACGTTTCAATAATTCCGCCTGTCCAGCAGCGACTTGATCATCTTTACCCTCCCATGCCCGCAATACGGACGCTTGTAATGCCCTACCATAACTGAATGTTAATGCCCATGGACGTTTAATATTGTCGATTTGATTCATGGCATTCAAATTGAGAGAAGCCTCCTCCTCCGATTGGCCACCCGATAAGAATGTAACGCCCGGTACACATGGCGGTACAGTACGCGACAAAGCCGTAACAGTGGCATAGGCAATTTGTTCGGGTGATGCCCGTTCGGGGCATTGTTGGCCAGGTGTTACCATATTCGGTTTTAAGAGTGTACCTTCTAAGAAGACATTATGATCGTGTAATGCCTTATAGACAAATGATAGGACAGTTTCAGTGACTTTTTGACAACGTTCTATATCATGGGTGCCATCTGGTAATATTTCCGGTTCAACAATTGGTACAATACCATTTGTTTGACAGATGGAGGCATAACGTGCTAAAACATTGGCATTCTCCAATATTGCCTGATAACTTGGTGTTGAATGGCTGATTTTTAATACACAACGCCATTTGGCAAAATCACAACCGTCTTTCTTATATTGGGCACAACGTTGACCCAAATCATCCAAGCCTGCCAACATATAACACAACAAAATTACCAAAATTGTTACAAAAAAATAAGCCAACTTTAATCGAGAATTTCTCCCTTATTTCTAAATCTATAATTTAATATTATAACTCATTGGATAGAGAATTTCAAGCTCTAAAGAGTAACGTTTTGAGTTTTTCAAAATTTTGTATAGTTTTTGAGTTAGAGTCAAAAATCGAAAAATTCGTCTTTTTGTATTTTCCCCCATAATTCAGCTTATATTCATTTGTTTGTGGTCAATATGGTGTTTAAATGATAGAAAATTGAATGATCTTTCCAACGAACCACGATACTTGATTATAGAGTGAGAATTAAAGGAGAAATCGTTGATTAAAGTGTTGGATTAGTACTTTGCAAAAATGAGGATTTCTTCCTTATTTTTGACTCTACCGCTAAGTATTATGACTCGTTGGATAGAGCATTTTAAATTCTAAAATATGACGTTTTTGGTTTTTTAAAAAATTGAATAAATTTCGAGTTATCTGTAAAAATCTAGAAGTATGTGTTTTTTATATTTTTCCCCATAATTCAGCTTGTATTCATTTGTTTGTAGTCAATATGGTGTTTAAATGATAGAAAATTGAATGATCTTTCCAACGAACCACGATACTTGATTATAGAGTGAGAATTAAAGGAGAAATCGTTGATTAAAATGCTAGATTAGAACTTCATAAAAATGAGGTTTTTTGATCGACGATTTTTCGCTTATTTTTAACTCTATAGTTAAATATTTGGGTTCGTTGGATAGAGTATTTTAAGATCTATCGAATGATGTTTTCTGTTTTGGAAAATTTTGATGAAATTTCGAATTATCGATGAAAAACTACATGGTTGCGTTTTTTAACATTTCCCCTCACAATTCATGCTCTACTCATTTGTTTTCAATAAATATGGGATTTAAACGATCGCAAATTAAGAAAACTTTCCAAATTTCCGGGAAATTTCCCAATCAACATGGTAGTTTTCTGGAAAATTGGGGAAAACTAGAAAATGAAGCAAATCTTGCTTTTTGCAATTTTCCTCTATTTTCCGGAAAATTGCTATATCAATTGGAAAATTTCTTCGCTGTTTCGAAATTGCAAACAATTTGCTATCATTTAAGCCCCAATTCATTAGAAACAAATCAATATACGTCAAGTTATCAGAGAAAATATAGAAAACATACAAAAAACACAAGTTGTTAGATTTCCATCTGTAATTCAGAATTTTCCCAAAATTTTCCAAAACTGAAAACTTCATGCTCTAGAGCTTGAAATGCTCTTTTCAGCAAGCTATAACAACTGTCTTTGAAATAAAAAATAAAAGAGAAATCTTCAATCAAATATTGCAGAATTTTTAAAAGAATTGGAAAATGCAGTCTTGTGAAATTGTGCAATTTCTCTCAATTTTCCGGAAAACTACCGGTTTGATTATTAAATTTCTGACATATTTGGAAAGCTCGTTCAATTTGCAATCATTTAAAACCCATATTGATTAGAAACAAAAGAATATAGACTGAATTATCGGCGAGATATTGAAGGAAATACAGAAAATACAAGCTACCAGATTTCCATCTAGAACTCGAAATTTCCGCAAATTTTCCAAAATGAAACACATCACGATATACAGCTTGAAATACTCTATTAAATGATCCATAATACTTAACCATAGAGTCAAAACTAAGGGAGAAATCTTGGATCAAAAATTTTATTTTTATAAAATTCTAATCCAACACTTTAATCAACGATTTCTCCTTTAATTATCACTCTATAATCGAGTATTGGGGCTCGTTAGAAAGATCGTTCAATATTCTATCGTTTAAACCCAATATTGCCAACAAACAAGTTAATATAAGCCGAATTATTGGGAAAAATATAAAAAAACCGGCTTCTAGATTTTCGACTGTAACTTAAAAATTATACAAAATTTTAAAAAAACAAAAACACCATGTCCTAGAGCTTGAAATTGTCTACCCAACAAGCTACAGTAATTGACTTTAAAATAGAAAATGAACGAGAAATATTCGATCAAAGTTGACCATATTTTTTCGAATTATAAAACAAGCTCTCCTTGATATTAAAATAGCATTAAAAACAAAATCAAATATCACCAACCTTGTGTTGTACTTTCACCTTGTGAACCAAACAAATCAACAACACCAGTATCGACTTTAATACCAGGTATAATACCTTTGGATTTTAACAATTCAGGAAATGGTATACCATCATCGGTTTTTTGATAAACAGTTTCATCGAATAATATAACACCACTTATATAATTTGCTAATTCATCATCAGTTGTAAATAATAATTGACGATATTTACGACGTAATTCCTCTTGATTCTCTAAACCGATATCTTGTAAACGTTTACCCATTGTATTGACTGATTCATCAGCGGCCAATAGGCCTTTACCAGGTTGGACAATTGCATTGGCTATACGTTTCAATTCGGTTTGTAAAGCCGGTTCTGGATATGAAAAATGTGTCGACATGACTCTATATTCTTCTTCTTGGATGCCTCTAGAACAAAATTATTAATTAAATAATTAATTAATTAATTAATCGAACTTTATAATTAGTTCGAAATTCAAGAGACTACTGAGAGAGATCTAGAATAAATTCCACTTTTTATTTGTTTCGTAAAATTATCAATTTTCGGACTTTGATTAGAATTTTATCGAAAAATTATAAAGGGGCTCGACTTCTATTATCAATAACACTATTATTATTATGATTATTATTAACAAAAATGTCGTAAACAAGTGAAATCTATTGTTGATAACGACCTTATCAAATTTGTTGAATTGCAACATTAGCGTCACTATAATTTGGAAATTTACCAACAGGTACGCCACTGGTGTTAATTTTGTTTTAAATTTAAAATTACAGCATTTGTCCGGTCAGCTGTAGATATATCGAGTGTACTCCAATAATTTNTTCTCCATTACATTCTAGAATAAACACGAAACTCCTACTATTTTCAAAATAAAATGGGGAAAACCCAAAAAAATCAATTTTAGGAGCATCTTTGAGTTATTCTGTGTGCAACACACTTTTCAAAACTAGGACATTGTCAGAAACGTTCGTTTTGATCAACTTTTCGATTAGCTACGAGGCTCAAACTTTGCTTAAATGATCATAGAGTTCGCTATAAATCCCTAATAATCGATCACGCATTTAAATTCTACTCTAATATCGAATCTTTGACATTACAACAGTGGGATTGATAATTATAAAACTTAGTGCAACTAAAATAAACCATTTATTCTATTTGTAAACAAAATATAAACCCCTAAATTAGCACCAATAAAACCCAATATTTATCCCAATTTGTGGCAAGAATTCTAATAATAGGATTTTCTATTGAGGAAATCGTAATTTTTCATATAAACAGCTGTAACAAAACCTAAACTAAATACAGCCAAATATTTGATATAACCCCGAAACGGTATAATATTAGTGCGTTTCTTCAACAAATTATAAAGAATCGAAATTTTCTTATCGGAATACGGTGGATATCTAGCCGAACCTAACAACTCACCAATCGGATTAAAATCCTTCCATAAACACGATTTTTTATGGGTGAACGTATCAAACGTGTATTTATGGTGGTAATAACCCATACCGCTCATACCGACACCCCCAAACGGCAGATCGGTAGCCAAATGCATGATTGTATCGTTGATTAAAACACCCCCAGATGATGTATTTTCAATCAATAAATTCACCGTATTTTTATCGTTTGAAAATATATAAAAGGCTAACGGTTTTTCGCGTTCATTAATAAATTTGATAACATCATTAACATTATCGATTGTTATAATCGGTAATATCGGCCCGAATATCTCCTCTTGCATTACCGGCGCCTGTGGTTTAACATCAATCAAAATTGTCGGCTCAATAAAACGATCATCAGCGTCATAATTACCACCAATTACACTCGTTCCATTGTGTAAATAACCAATTAAACGTTGGAAATGTTTATCGTTGATAATCCGACATAAATCCGGCGATTGTTTCGGATTATCACCGTAGAATTCTTGTAGGACAATTTTGGCCATTTCAATGAATTTATCGCGCATATCCCGACTACAAATCACATAATCGGGCGCGATACAAGTTTGGCCGATATTGATCAATTTACCCCACAATAACCGTTTCGTTGTCACCTTTAAATCGGTAATTGTATCGTCGATAAAAGCCGGACTTTTACCGCCCAATTCTAGTGTAGTTGGTGTTAGATGTTTGGCGGCCGATTGGTGGATAATTTTACCGACATTCGACGAACCGGTAAAGAAAATATAATCGAAACGCTGCTTCAATAAGTCTTGTGTCTCTTCAACACCACCATTATAGACTTTAAAACAATCATTATCCAAATATTTCGGTATATTATCGGCGATAAATTTCGCCGAATTCGTTGATACTTCAGATGGTTTGATTATAACGCAATTACCGGCGGCTATAGCTCCGGCTACCGGTAATAAAGTCAATTGTAACGGATAATTCCATGAGCCTATTATTAATACAACACCATACGGATCATTGTGGACGTATATCGAATCTAATAAATTGACGAAACTTTTCGTCGGTCGTTCCGGTTTGACCCAATCGTCCAAATTCTCCAATACATTACGTATATCTTTGATTAGATAATCGATTTCTAGAGCGTAAGCTTCCTGTTTACTTTTACGTAAATCTTCGGCCAAAACGCGCGCCATTTCGACACGATTTTCCTCATATAAACGCAATAATGCCAGCAATTGTTCTCGGCGGAATTCAATCGATTTCGTTTTGCCCGCATTGAAGGCATTGCGGGCGTCTTGAACGATCTGTTTTGCGTCCATTTCTAACCACACCCTATTAAAATTGCTAGAAATAACAACAATCAACAATTGAATCAATTTAATTACCTTAATTGGAAAATAATTGGGTTTTACTAAATACACCAGCACAATTACACGTACATTGATTTGATGAAATTGCGTTGTAATATGGGTAATTTGACAATTTTTAACAATTAAGAAAAATTTACGATAATTCCCTTATCAATTCCATATAATTTCCGTATTGTTATCAATTATACACGATGAGTACGCAATTGTTATAAACAATAAATTGTTATTGTCTTGTACCAACTCTATAACCTAAAAGACACTAATCTCTATCTTTCTCAATTGCAAACAACACCGATAATATTGTTTCTTTTTAGATGCCTGACTTTTATTTATTTGATCCAGATAGCCTTGGTTTTAAGGTGGGAATAAATGAAAACGAGAAATTTTGGGAAAGTTTACGTAATTAATTGTTGTTCATAACGAGAAAACTCGATTAAATATGGACTTTCTTATCGAATTGAGCGCCACCGGTATTGACTAATATTATTAATAAATTTATTATTAAAAATTAAAACGTAGAATATAACGCGAAAATCAACAATTTTGAAACGATTGAGGTTGGTAGCCTTGCGCAATTGCCAGCTGTCATTTCGCTACAAATCAGATAATTGCAGCTCTCTATGTTAATTGACGAATTCTAAATAATTACAAATTTATCTCAATTATCGGCATTCAATAATTATAATAAAATAATTCTTTATTTTAATTGCCAGGCATTTTTGTGGTTATTTCATGTGATAGTTTGTTTTATTATTGAAGTTGGTAGAACTGCTACCGAAATGATGGCTGTCATTTCTCTACGTCATCAGATAATTGTCGCTCTCAATTATATTTATTATAATTATAATAACTTTTAGATAATTGCAATTTTAATTTAATTATCGGAATATTTTAAGGTAAATACATTTATTAATTGTCGATAAGCGTTTTGTTGTAATTGTTTAGTTTTAAATGTTTTCGTTCCAGATTGGTTAGTTGGCGTCTGTCAGAATTTTGACGTTTATTAAAAACCTCAATTCTGATGTGGCTATTTCTCGTTTAAATCATCTTTTAATCGGAAATTCTCATTAAAAGTCTAGAACAATGGATATTTTATGATGTCGTATCAATTTTAATGTGATTAAAGAATGGCTTATCAGACATTATGGAACGAATATTTGAATATGCCCCCGGTGACAAGGGCATACACAACAGCCTGTGTTATCACAACAATAGCTGTGGTAATTATCGAGATTATTCAATTTTTATATTATCCGACCCGTTTGTTTTTAATTTCCAGCAATTAGAGTTAACGTCACCGTTTCAGTTGTATTTTAATCCGATATTGATAATAAAACAGGGCCAATTATGGCGTTTGATAACGACGTTCTTGTTCTTTGGAACGTTCGGTTTCAACTTTTTCTTCAACATGATATTCACTTACAAATATTGTCGAATGCTAGAAGAGGGCTCGTTTCGCAATCGTACCGCCGATTTCGTCATGATGTTTCTATTCGGCGGCGTCTGTATGATTGTATCCTTTAAAATTAATTGAAAAAATTGTCGATTTCGATTCCGCCTTAATTGTGCTTCTAGATATTCGCATTTTTCGTCAATTTACTGTTTTTAGGTCAGGCTTTTACGATAATGTTAGTTTACGTGTGGTCCAGACGCAATCCTTACGTCCGTATGAACTTCTTCGGACTCCTGAATTTCCAAGTAATTCGTACATTTGATATGAATATTTTATCAATTTTGATATTTTAAGGCGCCGTATTTACCGTGGGTTCTACTAGGATTTTCTGTACTATTAGGCAATGCCGTCTATGTTGATTTAATGGGCATAGCAGTCGGACATATTTATTATTTCATCGAAGATGTTTTCCCCAACCAAAGAGGCGGTTTTAAAATATTAAAAACACCGTCCTTGTTGTACGAATCAACCCAAAAATTACCCTAATTATCGACTAATTCGATTCGATTTTCTAGAAGGATATTGTTGAATGCTGAACCCGATTACGATTACGTACAACCGGCACCAGAAGACCGGCCTGGTGGTTTCGATTGGGGCGGTGCCGATAACAACCAACAACCCCAACAAAACGATCAAAATTGAGGGCAGCATTCCAACAAACATTTGTACAGGTTTTCATTTCGTTAAAGGTTAATAAAAATTTTCGGAAAATTCGTCAATTCTATTTATTAACAAAACGAAAAAAACAAACAGAATACAAGTAAACCTAAATATTAGGTTCGACTCTAATCGGGCGGGCGATTTTAGAAACAATTTCAATTTAGAAACGAAAATTTGGCTCAATTCATCACTAAATACTAAACTTGAATTAGTTCAAGTGCGATTTCTAAACGAATCCTAATTAATAATAAATAAATCGCGAAATTGACACAAGGAACTAATAATAGCACGTTGTTTATTTGAATATTCATCCCAAGTGTTGCTAATTTAAATCGAACTAGCGAATGAATATCAATCGATTACACGTAATTAAATTAATATTACCGATAGTACGATAATTTTTTAATTTAATTACCGGTCGATATTGATGTTTTGATAATACCACATGAAATCGCTTAACAGAGAACACAGTATACGTATAAGGCTTCTTTTTTATGTTTTAATTAATTAATTAATTAATCAATTAAATTCTATATAGCTACAGTTGCAAGAAGTACGGTGATATCATCGGGTTTTCCACCTTTAAAACAAATCAAAATAATTTCGTTAGTCGTATTGTGTAATTTCGTCGATTCGTTAACTGTATTCTTTAACTGTTTGACGATTCGTTATCTCTTCAATTTTACATGAAATTTGGTATGCTGCCGTTTTTCCACCTGAACTACATCTGGAAAATAGTTTCGTTGTTCTATCAACCCCTATTTTAAATGGAATGGTATATNGCATACCAAATTTCAGAAACTTTCATCAATTAGAACTTCTAATAGGCCAACCACTTGACTCACTCTGTATGGAATAAGATAGTTATATTGTGTTGTCATGGTAATGAATCGCCATAAAGTTATAGAATACGACTGTCACTCTGCTTAATCATCAGTTGATCAAATTGATAGAAATAATGGAATTAACGAGACTGACTGGTAACTAATCTATAGAAAATTACAGAATACTGATCGATTAATAATTACCTATAGTATTGATACCGTTAGCGAAAGCACTTTCAGCAAATGGTGATATAAAATTCTCATCTAATGATAGTTTCTTTGCTAAACTAGCAATAGAATTTGCAACAATTTGTAGACGATTCACACAACGTTCACCTTGCACCTATAAATATCAATAATTAGTAGTATAAGTCATATTCTGGAACTTATTGGCGATTCGTTACTATAACAATTGTTGTTATGGTAATGTATCGCTGGAAAGTTCAAGAATACGATTTACTTTTGATAATTGTTCAACTAATAGATTTTGTGGTAAATTATCGAATACACCATCAGTTGCAACTAATATAACATCACCATCTTGTACAGGAAAATTATCAGTTTGTGCTGAATCCGGTTGATCTGATAATACATCAGCATGATAACCGGGTGGTGGTAATGATAATTGAAATGGTGTATTAAAATAATGTTGTTGTTCTTCACTACGACGTATTATTTTACCTTTACGTACAACAATAAAACCACTATCACCAATATTTGATGTATATAGACGATTATTTTCACGATTCAATATAACAACACATGCTGTACTGCTGCCTGTTGGATTTAAAATTAAAATTCGATAATTATTTTTGCAAATAAAATCGACAAATACGAATAGAAATCGTTAAAATAAAGCAAACAGAAAAGTCTTAAAATTACGTACCGTACAATTCTTACCTAAAATAGTCTTCTTATTATGTAATAATTCACAATAACTTCTTGCTAATAATTCAGATGGATTGGTTGGTGTAAATTTACCTAATTTAATTAGACGTTCACATGTTTTCATTAAATGCAATGAAAATTCACCAGGATCAATGCCATAATCACGCCAACCGCCCACACCATCGGCAACACCTAGAAATTTTCGAAATTACCGCCAAATTAACAATTGAACAATAACGATAAATTTCAATAATTATTGGCAAATTTACACGCAATTATCAACAATTTCCGTTAAAATAAAAATAGATGACTTTATAGTTGCAACGAAATATTTGATAAAAATGATTACTTATCGACAATTTTACTTAAATTTAAATAGAAATTCGGTAATAAAGGAAAGAATATTATCTAGTAGACTACTCGATAAATAATTGGCAATTGTTTTCGACTATCAGAAAAATGCTATTTTTTGTTTTTAATCGTTTTCGTTTTAAGTTTAATTGAAGCAATTAAAATAATTTTCCTAAAAATTAAAAATATCAAGTTTCCAGAAAACAAAAGTTTTTCCTCAATTGTTCAATGCCGTCCATAGCAAACTCGAATGAATTCAAATTATTTAATTTAATCGATTTAAACAATTAATACATCTATTTAAATAAATTCGAATGTTTACAGGTTTAGATAAAAATTGATAACGGAGGAAATTGTGTAATTCTTGTAGAATTTCCTTAATTTCATCGAATTTTATCAAAAAATCCTCGAATTAGAATCGCCATTAATTGATATCTGTATTTAAAATTAATTAATTTGTTATTATCTTTAATGTTTTTAGATTTATAATTATGTGATAGTATATTTGAAATTTTGATAAATATAATAAATTTTATCGATATTATTATCAAAATCATCGACAATATAATTGGCAATTTACCAAGAAAAAATCCACAATTATCAAAACTAAAATTAAGTATGTTTTGTGTTTATTGTTAGACAAAAAAAGACAGTTGCCAATTTCCTAAAAAACCACCTCTTTTTGGAGTTTTTTCAATTTTTTTAAAAATAAATTTAAATGGATTTAATCGGCGTTTATCAATGAAAATACGAATTTTTATCGTAAATCAAGTAAGCTGGTGAATGTTTAATAAAGTAAAACAAATGCCTAATCTGCCATTTTGTTATAAACATTTGTCTATAGTTGTTAGACCATTGTCTTTTTTTAAGATAAAACCTTATTTGTTACATATTTGAAGAAATTAAATGGAATTTTGATTATTTGATTTGTCTTTATCAAATGAGGACAAGATTTATCAATGTAGATCAAGTGTGCTGGTAAGTAAATTAAAACAACTGCCTAATCTGCCATTTTGTTATGAATAATTGTTGAAAATTATTATTTTTTAAATATTTAAACAAATAATTGAATTTTTCTAGATATGTGGGTTGTGTAAATTGAAAACAAGTAATTATTACTAAAGAGTAGAGGACACCGTAAAAGAGGCTAATTATTAAGAATTAACAAGTTTTTTTCAAGTAAATATTCGTTTATTTTTTAAATTATGCTAAATTTTCGATTATCCAACAAGAAAAATTGTAACATTTTATAATTACGACTAATTAAGATAAAAGTGTGAATAGGCTTCTTGTTTTACAATAATCTTTTTTAATTTGCAATTGTTTTATTGTTTAATGAATTTCAAATTTTCTTTAATTAAATTTCCATTTTTCGATATGTGGTAATGAATTTTTAATAATTTTTCCAATTTTGAAGAAATTCCAATTGATTTTGAAAAATTTATTACCAAATTAATGTGTGGTTTTCCGAAATAAACAATTACCACTCGTTATGATTAACTGTGGTTATTATTATTAGGAAAATTATAGCTAAGGCGTGTTTTATTTTCGTGTCTCGGTAATAAAATGGATGGGAAAATCGAGCAAATTTCAATCAAAATTGATTAATTTCGATTAAAATTGTGAAACTATCGAAAATCGAACAATTCAATATCAAAGTTCACTAAATGCGGATTGATAAGTGAAGAAATCTCGACGAAAATACGTTAAAATTTGGCTAATAATTCAAATTTAAAACTATAATTAACTAAAAACAAAATATTTGGTATAAAGGTGTTGAAAATTTAGGTTTCATTTCCAATAATTTTACTCTAAAAATGACTGAAAGTGCCAAAACTTTCTCCGTGAGACAATTTCGTGTTGAATATTCAATGCATTTTAATCCTAAATCGATTTCTGTTACTACAAGATAACTTAAAACTTAAGAATTTAACCCAAATGCCCGACTTTCTCACTATTTTGGTGTTTTAAGAATAAAATTTGCTAAAAATTGATTTGGGACAGAAAATCTCTTAAAACCAAGTCTTAAATTAGAAAAGAATAAGAAAATCGGCTAATCTTCACAATTTAACAGTAAATTTTGATAAAAAGTCACTAAAATTGGTCAAAATTGTTCGAATTTTCCTTTTTTGCAATTTTCTAGCGAAATTTACTATTTAATGGAGAAAATCGGTTTAATTTGGGAGTTTCTACCATTTGTTTCTTAAAAACAAAGTCTGTTAGAAATTCTGTAAAATCAATTAATTTTGACAATTGTCTAGCAAAATGTGCTGAAAAAATAACGATTAAAGGAGAAAATCGGTTTAAATTTAGACCTTTTGCCATTTGATTACCGATTTTTGATGTCTTAAGAACAGAGACTGTCTAAAAAATTGATGGTTAAGGTCGAAAGTCCCTTCAAATGAAGTCTCGCATTCGAAAATTCTACCAAAAATCGACTAATTTTCAGCATTCAATAGCAAATTTTGATACAAATGCACTAAAATTAGCCAAATCTTGGACGTTTTATAATTTTTGAACAAAATTTAAAACAAGAATGTCTTTTAAAAAGATCGTAAATTAGAAAATTTTAATAGAAATTCAGTAAAATTAGCAAAAAGTGTGCCAATTTAACAAGCAAAATTTGCTGAAAAAATTAACGATTAACGGAGAAAATCGGTTTAAATTTAGACTTTTTACCGTTTGATTATCGATTTTTATCACTTTGAACTAGAATTTTCAACAATTTTTTACACTTTTGATGTTTTAAGAACAGAGACTGTCTAAAAAATTGACGATTCAAGTCAAAAGTGTTTCAAAGTGAAGTCTCAATTTAGAAAATTCCACCAAAAATCGACTAATTTACACCATCCAATAGCAAATCAACATAAATTCACTAAAATTAGGTAAAAAACTATCAAAATTTTGGACTTTCTACAATTCTTTAGAGAAATTTACTTGAAAAACCGGCGTCTATGTCGAAGTTTTGACCTTTGAACTAGAATTAGAACAATTTTGTTGGCCTA
>JACDRP010001066.1:0-14540 GCA_013841185.1 Hycleus phaleratus | reverse complement strand
ATAAGTCCAATTTTTGTACTGATGAAGTACAAAAAATGGACTTCTGTCTTTGTATTATAATGTTAAAGTCTCAAAATGGACTTTAAAATTTTTACAAGTCTAATTTTTGTTTTGATAAAATCTAAGAACAGACTTCTATCTCTGTGTAAGTGTAATTTTTGTAGTAATGAAGGACAAAAATGGACTTCCATGTTTGAATAAGTCTAATTTTTGTACTGATAAAATCCAAAAATCGACTTTAAATCACTATTCTTCATAATTAAGATACACAGTAAGTCCAAAAATAGACTTCCACCGTTCTATAGACATGATTTTTCTACCCCATGAAACCCAAAAATAGACTTTAAATCATCATTTTCCAGATTAAAACAATGAAAACCAATTCAATTGAAATATTATCGAATTGTTTCTATTACAAACGAAAATTATTGATATGAGAAATAAAACAAATGACAAACAACAACCCTTAATATTACCGAGATTTATTTATAATTATTGACGATAATTACGGTAAATTCCACAATAAAAATAAACAAAAAAAAAGTGTAGCCATTTTGAATAATTACCAAACCTGTTTAATTATAGGTTAGAACACCACCGCCATTTTGAACAGATCCCCACCCCTACCAATCTATTTTGGCGCAACTGTACTTTAATTATAGGTTAGAATACGGCGCCATTTTGAATTAATTCCCCCTACCAATCCGTCTGTTTTTTTTTACGTACAACTGTACTTTCGAGTCTACCGAATTAGACACAAGTCGGATAGAGATGGAGATACGAATAGAAAAGGAGCGACAAATAAATGGAATTCAAGTGGGGGCTCGTTGGAGGGTCGTCGATTTGAGCGTCAAGACGCCTATTTAGGACTCATTGTGACAAACAAAGATCAATATAGACACACACACACACATATACAAAGAAAGAAACGTGTAAATCTAGGAATCCACGATCTTTGTTCATTTGTTTTGTGCGTATGCGCATTTCATACAATTCCCCTCAATATATACTTCAACTGTTTTATCAAAACAACAACAACAATAACAATAACAAGACGAATCTAGTGAGCGTCACGACGCCTGGCTAACGTTCGTTTGTTTGTTTCCAATGTTGACTATGATTTTAAACTAATTAATTGTGAAAATTAACGAAAATGGACGTTAATAGTGATTTAATTAATCAGAAATGGCACGAAAAATTATTCGGTTTGAAATTAGTGAAATGTTCATTGAATAATGACGATGATAATAATGATGATAAAATTGATAACAAACGAAAATTAAATGATTTTATCAATGTTAAAACAATTGATGTATTGAAAAATTGCCAAATTGTCGGTGTTTATTTCTCATTTGCTAATATCAATTTACAAAGTGATGAATTAATTAAGAAATTACGTAATTTATATGAACGTTTAAATGATAACGGTAGTGATAAGGGTGATTTGAAAAAATTAGAAATCATCCAAATTGTCCTATGGGCGCATAATGATGTTTATAGTGATTTTGAAAATAGCCATAGGGACAATTTATCTGGCCTACCATGGTATGCTGTGCCTTACAACGAGATCGATTTAAAGGTAAACCCCCCTTAGAAAAAAAATTGTTGGGGGTGAAAACTCCCATTAAAGTCGGCTATGATTTAACCAAAGATTATTTACATTGAAAATAAACGAAAATCTAGTTAGTCTATAAAACAAAATTTATAAACGCTTCTATTTTGTTTATATTAACACACTTTTGTTTATATCTAACTATCTCTATTTAACTACAACAATTCGATATCTTCCATCTCTATTTAACCCTTCTGTATTGACGATTCTTTTTTGTTTCGTTTCCTATCAAGGGCTACTGTGATACACGTGTCAGCAAATTCCACAAAAAAAAAAAAAAAAAACGATCAATATTTAAAATTGTTATCAACCCCTTTTTTCGAATAGTCACCCCTTTATCACGTTTATTTTCGTTTCGAGTAGGCTATGAACTATAGTCGTTTGTTATTATTTCTATTTTTATAGTGCAATTAAATCGCATTGGCTTTGGAATTTCGTATTGTTATACTAATTGTAGTGGGGGGTGGAAGTATTAAATAATAATGTGTCAGAGAGAGATAGATTGTTAAATAAACCGGATGTACCAATTGTTTTTTTGTTGTTATTGTTATAGACGAAATTATCGCAGTCTTTGGAATAATGGTGGGGGTAAAAGTATTGATAAGTCATTTATATGAGTAATATTAGAGAGAGATAGAACGATATTGCTAGTGTCATAGTTGGCCTTGCATTTGTAGCTTGTTTCATACTCTACTGAACCAAACTACGACAATAGTAACAAAATTATAGCCAACTATGATTGGAATAAAGTATATGAGCAATAGAGCAATATTGTTTTTTTGTCGGCCATTTTGTTGCAATTTCATCTATTTATTTTAGGTTATAAACGCCATTATTGCATTTTCTGTGGTAAAATAGTGGGGGTAAAAGTATTGATAAATCATTTATATGAATAATTTTAGATAGTTGGCCGTGCATTTGTTATGTCGTAGCTTAGTTCATACTTTACAACATTTGACGAACTAAAAAACAAATAAATGAATCAAGCTACGACACTATACAACAAAATCATGGCCAACTGACAATTAGATGAAATAGCATTCTATATGAACAATGTATTAGAAAGAGATGGAGTGATATTATTTGAATTTCAATTGTTTTTATTTATAGACGAAATTATCGCGCCGATTTCGTATCAAATCAGGTGTACCAACTTTAGTATTATTGGATCGGGATGGTAGTACGGTTAGTGTATCAGCACAGGACCGGCTCTTTGAAGATCCATTAGGGTTAGAATTTCCATGGCGTCCTAGACCGGTCGATCAAGTATTGAATTAATTTAATCTAACCTGAAAATTTAGTTGAATTTTTTTTTATCGATTTCAGGTGCTGAAAGATATCGTTTTGCAGAAAGGCGGCCATTATGATAAAGAACATCCAAAACAACAACAATCTTCAAATGACATAACCTATAAAGATTTACCGGATGGTGTTAAGGGTTTTTATTTTTCAGCAAATTGGTGTCCACCATGTCGGGCATTCACACCACAATTGGCTGAAGTTTACAATTTGATAAGGAAACGCGAACCGAATTTTGAGGTTATCTTCATCAGCAGCGATCGGTAAGTCCAAAATGTCACTAATCCCCACCATAAAAGAGTGGGGGTAAGTCAAGTATACAAAAATATCGGCCATAATATTGACGCATCATTCAATCCCCATCATAAAAGAGTGGGGGTAGGCCGAGTACCTAACAATATTGGCCAATATTCATTAAATTGTGCACTCTAGATTGATTATAATCAACGTAAATTTTCCCCACTACAAAAGAGTGGGGATTATATAACAATACGCTATTATTCGATAACAAATTTTCGCCATCCCCACCATAAAAGAGTGGGGAAGTTGAACATACAATTTCGGTGGTAATGAAAATTTCCATATCCGTAAAAAATGAGAGTGAACCAAATATACAAAAATACCGATCATTATTCAATAACGAAATTCTCCCCACCCCCACCATAAAAAAGTGGGGATAATCTGTCTATACAACAAAATCGAATCGATTATAAGATAATAGCAATCATTCATCGACTTCAGCACACTAGATAGATTACAATCAATGTTAATTTCCCCCATCCCTACCATAAAAGAGTGGGGATTATATAACAATATCGACGTCAGCACTCATTAAACCTACGCACTCTAGATGGATTATAATCAAACCAAGTTGTGTGTATTTTTTTAATGAACAGAAGAAGACGAAGAAAAAAACTGATAATCCACCCCTTGTGTCTCATAAATTCAGGTAGGGTAAACTCGACAATTGCATGGTTTCAAGTAGTTTCAACCCCTCCATATTTATCCGAGTTTGTCATGTCATTTTCTCATACACCCCGAACAAAACATAACAAAATAATCCAATTTCCTAATCTTACATCATTATATCTTCAAGGAAAATGACATAAGGGTTGGGAATTCAAGGGTGGTTTATAACAATCATAACAAGAAAATTTAATTAAAGACAATTTCCATGAAGGGGTTGTTTTAATAGAGAGAACGTGTCGTAAATTAAATGGTATAGTAATGGAAACAAAAGACAATCATACCATAGATATACAGATGTACTAATGGATTATTCTTTTGTTTGTTGTGTAACACTTACTTGATTCACACTTGAAAACAACAAGAAACAAAAAATGGTCTATCTGTAAAACGAGTAAACATTTATAGGTTATTGACGCCATTTTTTCGATAAGATTACTTGATTTTAGAAATTAGCCAATAAGATTCAACTATTTGTGTCAATTAACCAATAAGCGATTATTTTGTCGAAATCAAGGGTCCAATGGTGTTTGCGTGATTTCAATAATTAGCCAATAATCAAGTATTTGTACAAATCAACCAATAAGGTGCAATTTTGTAAAAGTTAACAATCTTGATGTTCACATGATATTAGAAATTCGCCAATTAGAATCAAGAATTTGTAAGTCAACCAATAAGGTGTTATTTTATAAAAGTCAAGAGTCCTATGACACTCACGTGATATTAGAAATTAGCCAATAATATTCAAGTATACATGTGAATTAACCAATTCGGTGTTATTTTGCCGCAATCAAGAGCCCCATGGTATTTAAAAATTTTAAATATGTTGGTTGATTTTAAAAATCAACCAATAGTATTTAAGTATTTATACAAATTGACCAATAAGATATTGTTTTGCCACATGACTTTGGAAATTAGCCAATACCAATCAAATATTTTTAGAAATTAACCAATAACGTTCGAGTATTCGTATAAATCAACCAATCACAATTTTATTTGTAGAAGTCAAGAATCCTATGGTGCCTATATTGAAACAATGCCATGGTTATGTATACCATGGCAACAAACCGGTATAAGAGCCGAATTGGCCCAATTATATGGTATACGTGGTATACCAACATTATTATTATTAGATCGTAATGGACATATTATAACAACAGATGGACGGGCTGAATTAGCCGAAGATCCATTAGCACAAGTACGCCATATATAACCTCAAAAATCAAAAAAAAAACATAACCTCATTTTTTAGAATTTTCCATGGAAACCACGACCGGTCAACATATTAACTGAACGTTATTTGAACAAACTACACGACTACCCTGCTATTGTTCTATTTGTTGGTAAGTTACCATGGTAACCATAATAACAATACTATAATAGATCGTATTACGGTACAGTTTTGTGTGTGTGTTTATTTTGTAGATGGTGAAGAGACAGAATTACAATTTGCCGAATCTGTATTGACACCAATAGCTGAAACTTATTATCAAAAATATAATATCAATTTTAATACGATAACAACAGATGATTATTATCTAAATGATGAACATTATCTACAATTTTTAATTTGTATTGAACCAACTGATACGAGTGATTTATTACGTGATTTGATTGGTTTAGATGATTTAATACCGTTATTGATTGGTATTGATTTAACCAATCATAAATATGCAATTATGGAATATGGTATTGAAATAACAATTGATACAGTTAATGATTTTGTCCAATCATTTCAAACTGGACAAAATATTAAATATTTTAATATTAATGATAGACGACATGATAACGATAATAATGATGATGGTAATCAAGATCACGATGATGATGATGATGATAATAAGGATTAAATCTAAATAATAACAATAATAAAAGTGCAATATTTTCTTTTTTTTTATCGAAATAAATTAATAGTTTTGTAGGTTTTTATTAATTTTGTATAAATTAAGTTTGCTAGATCAATAAATTTGTATATCTAGTGAATATTGTTGTTTTTAATAATATTAACATAACCTTACAATTTTAGGACATAACCTTAAAATTTTAAAATTGCAAAAAATAGGCAAATTTTCGATTAATTATTAAAAATAGTAGTCACTGGTGATTATTGAGGGATTATTTAACTGGCTAGTTGGTTGATTTACGTATTTTTTTTGTAAAAATAGCGAATTTACGAATTTTTTGAACATAACCTCAAAGTTTTAAAATTGTAAATTTGAGGTTAATTATCGATTAATTATCAAAAACTGCAACCATCAATACTTATCACTGTATCATTTGTTTGTTAAATGGTTAAATTTGCATATTTTTGTTGTAAAAAAGATGAAATTAATGAAAATTTCTGTACATAACCTCAAAATTTTAGAATTGTAAAATTTACACAAATTATCCAATAATTATCAAAAATAACAATCAATGCAATTTAATAATCGACTATCTAATAGTTTGATTGATTAATTCATCGATTTTTGCTACAAAATAGGGAAAATTTAGGAAAATTTTTAAACATAACCTCAAAATTTTAAAGTCACAAAATCTACACAAATTACCAATTAATTATCAAAAATAAGACTCACCGGTATTTATTTACGGATTATTTAACCGGATAGTTGGTTGATTTATGCATTTTTGTTGTAAAAACGGAGAAATTTACGATTTTTTCGGACATAACCTTAAAGTTTTAAAATCGTAAAATGCAGATTAATTATTGACTAATTATCAAATATTACAACCAATATCATTTATCAGTGTATCATTTGTTTGTTTAATTGATAAATTTGCGGATTTTTGTAATAAAATAATGATTTTAAAAGAATTTTCCAAACATACCCTAAAAGTTTAAAATTGTAAATTTCAGGCAAATTACAATGAATTATCAAAGATAATAATCACAGATACTTATGAATGAAGTTTTCAATTGTTCAGTTGTTAAATTTGTGTATTTTTGTAGTAAAAAAAGGTGAAATTAATGAAAATTTCTGACCATAACCTCGAAATTTTAAATTGTAAAATTTACATAAATTATCAACTAATTATTAAAAACAACAACCAAAACTATTTAACAATGGACCATTTAATTGTTTGATTGATAAAATCACCGATTTTTGCTATAAAATAAGGAACATTTACGATAATTTCTAAACATAACCTCAAAATTTTAAAGTTATAAAATTTACACAAGTTACTAATTAATTATCGAAAATAATAATTACTACTAGTTATTGAGGGATTATTTAACTGACCAGTTGGTTAATTTATGCATTTTTCTTGTAAAAACAACGAAATTTACGATTTTTTTCAAACATAACCTCAAAGTTTCAAAACTGTAAATTTCAGGTTAATTATTGATTAATTATCACAAATTGCAATCACTAGTGTTTATCAATGCATCATTTGTTTGTTTAATTGATAAATTTGCGGATTTTCATGATAAAATAGTGATTTCAAATGGAAATTTCCAAGTTTAAATCTGTAAATTTCAGGCAAATTATTAATGAATTATTAAAGATAACAATCACAGATACTNTTAATGAATTATTAAAGATAACAATCACAGATACTTCTCAATTGTTCAGTTGTTTAATTTGCGTATTTTTGTAATAAAAAAGGTGAAATTAATGAAAATCTGTGAACATAACCTCAAAATTTTAAAATTGTAAAAATTACATAAATTAACCAACAATTATCAAAAATAACAACCTACACTATTTACGAATGGACCATTTAATTGTTTCGTTGATAAATTTACCGATTTTTGTTAAAAAAAAAGGGAATATAACGCAATTTTCTAAACATAACCTCAAAACATTAAAGTTACAAGATTTACACAAATTACCCATTACTTTGCGAAAATAAGAGTCACCGGTATTAATTTAGCGATTATTTAACTGATCAGTTGGTCAATTTATGCATTTTTGTTGTAAAAACAGCGAAATTTACGATTTTTTCAAAATATAACCTCAAAGTTTAAAAATCGTAAATATGAGGTTAATTATTTATTAATTATCAAAACTTATAACCATCAACATTTATTAAGCTATCATTTATTTGTTTAATTGATAAATTTGCGGATTTTTGTGATAAAAAAGTGGAATTATATGGAAATGTTCAAACATAACCTTAAAGTTTTAAAATTGTAAAATTTAAACAAATTATCTATTAATTATCAAAAATAACAACCCACACTATTTAACAATGGACCATTTAATTGTTTGATTGATAAATTCACCGATTTTTCCCATAAAAAGGGAAAATTTACGAAAATTTCGGAACATAACCTCAAAATTTTAAAGTTACAAAATTTACACAAATTACCGATTAATTATCGAAAATAATAGTCACCGGTATTTATTCAGGGATTATTTAACTGGCTAGTTGGTTAATTTATACATTTTTGTTATAAAAAAAGCGAAAATTTGGATTTTTTTCGATCATAACCTCAAAGTTTTAAAATTGTAAATTTCAGCCAAATTATCAATGAATTATCAAAGATAACAATCACTGATATTTATGAATAAATTGTTCCATTGTTTAATTGTTAAATTTGCATATTTTTGTTCTGAAAAAGGTAAAATTAATAGAAATTTCTGAACATAACCTCAAAATTTCGAAATTGTAAAATTTATACAAATTATCCAATAATAATCAAAAATAACAATCACTGGTATTTATTACCCAATTGTTTTATAGTTTAGTTGTAAAATTTAGATATTTTCATTATAAAAAATTAAAATTAATTAAAATTTTCAAACCTAACCTCAATACGGACGTTCACGAACAAAAACAAAACACATCTTCAACGAAAGTACACGAACAAACACGAATGGTTTATCTACTTAAAAAAAAAAAAAACAAACAATTAAAATTGCAAACAAATAAATAATTTAAACACAACCGATAAAATCGCTAATTATTCAACAAACGACAAAAAAAAACAATAATTAACATAAAAATTACAGGAAAACATGCATAAAATCACCAATAATTAACGAATAGTAGGCATTGTTGACGTTTCGATGTTCATTTGTTGTTGTTGTCTATTATTCAATTGTCAAATTTGGGAGTAGAGAAAAAATATGGCGTCGTCATCATCACCTGGCAATCTGGCTGATACAACATCGATAATTAGCGATGATAATGATGATAATAATTATAATAAACGTTTCGTTGATAATACAAATAATATAACGTACGGTTCGAATATATCAGGTGAGTGGAATTTCTGTTATTATTGTCGTTTTATCGATGTTATTGACGGGGGAAAAGACAGGTGCGGATTCGGTATAATTCCGGCCTATACCAGAGTAAACTTGATTTTTCCGCTATTACTAGATAAATGAGGTTAAATAGAAATAAGCAGGCCTGGATTTTCTAGAATTTGAGCCTTTGTCAGAGTTCACTTGATTTAATTTTTTTTTTGTACAATTGATGAGATGATGAGGTTATAAAGAAATAAACAGAGACAAACTTTATATAATTTGAGCCCTTTTCAGAGTTGACTTAATTATTTTTCTATTTTTCCAATTTAAAAGAATAATGATAAACAGGCCCGTATTTTGTATAGTTTGAGCCCATATCAGAGTTAACGTTTTTTTCTGTTTGTATAATTGATGAGAGAATGAGGTTAAGAACAAGTGAACAGGTCCGGATTTTGTAAAATTTGAGTCCTTTTCACAACCTTTTTCAACTTGTTTGTTTCTCATCGATGGGATTATCGATAAATGAACAGGTCCGAATTTTGTATAATTTGAGCCCTATTTTTTTGTTTTTGTTGTTTTTTTTTTTTCTAGGTGAAAATCCAATGGACGAGATGGGTAGCCGTTCTAGTTTGAATCGTAATGAATTTTCTGATAATTTAATTATGAATGATTGGGAGATGAATTATCATGAAGCTGCAATTTTTCTCGAAGTATACTATTTTATTCTAAATTTTTTTAAGTCACAGTTGGCTATGCGTTTGTAGTGTCGTAGCTTATATCAGACATTTAACAAATGTCAAAGTTTAAAAAATATGAACCAATCTTAGACAATCCTAATCAACTGTGAGGTGTTTATATAGTTGAACTCATATAGTTGATTGTTTTTGTGGTGTCGTAGCTTGCATCGGACTTTTAATAAATGTCAAATTTTAGAAAATATGAACCAATCCGCGACATTACTAGTAATTTGCGAGATATTATCTATTTCAGCTCATAGGTAACTGTGTTTTTCTAGTGTCTTAGCTTTCATCGGACCGTTAATAAACGTCAAATTATATAAATTGTGAACCAATCTACGACAATACTGTTAGGAGTTATCGTGTTATCTATTTTATATTACAGTAGGTGGTGTTTTTATAGTGTCGTAGCTACTATCGGATACTTAACAACTGTCAAATTTTATAGAATATGAACTAATCTACGACACTACAATTGTGAGGTATTATCTACTGCAATTCGCAGTTAGGTATATTTTTTTGTGTCGTAGCTTTCATCAGACGCTTAACAACTGCCACATTTTGTAGAGTATGAATCAATCTACGACAAGTCAACTGATAAGTATTATCTGGTTTTACTTATAGTTGGCTGTGCTTTTAGTGTCGTAGTTTTTATCGGATATTTAACAAATGTCAAATTTAGTAAAATATGAACAAATCTACGACATTACAAGCCAACCCTGACGACTTATCTATTTCAGTTCATAATATCGTAGCTTTTATCGGACACTTGACAAATTCCAGATTTTATAGAATATAAACCAAGCTAAGACACTACTGCGAGGTTTCATAGTTGGCTGTATTTTTCTAGTGTCTTAGCTGCCATCGGACATTTAGCAATTGTCAGATTATAGAGTGTGAACCAATCTACGACATTACTAGTTCTTTGTCAGACATTATTTATTTGAATTCACAGTTTTTAGTGTCGTAACTTTCATCGGATATTTAATAAATGTCAAATTTTATAGAATATGAATCAAGCTACGATATTACTAACCAATTGTGAAGTGTCATAGTTGGTTGTGTTTTTGTAGTGTCTTAGCTTTCGTCAGACTCTTAATAAATGTCAAATTTTCTAGAGTATGAATCAATCTACGACATTTCTAGCCAATTTTGTGATGTTTATTTAAACTCACAATTTTTGGTGTCGTAGCTTTCATCGGATATTTAATAAATGTCAAATTTTATAGAATATGAACCAAGCTATGATACTACGGCGAGGTGTTACAGTTGGCTATATTTCTGTAGTCTTAGCTTTGATCGGACATTTAACAAATGTCAAATTTTATAGAATATGGACCAATCTACGACACCACTAGCGAACTCTGATGTCTTATCTATTTTTTTTTTCAATTTACGGTATCTTAGCTTGTATCGGACACTTAACAAATGTTAGATTTTATAGAATATGAAGCAAGCTGCGACACTTGTGAGGTGTCACAGTTGGTTGTATTAGTCTTAGCTTCCATCGTACATTTGGCAAATGTCAGATTTCATAGAGTATGAACTAATCTACGACACTACTTCTCAACTGCGATATATCACAGTTGGCTGTGTTTTTGTAGTGTCTTAGCTTTCATCGGAAATTTAACAAATGTCACATTTTATTGAGTATGAAACAATCTACGACATTCCTAGCCAATTGGGAGATATTTATTTCAACTCGCAGTTTTTATTGTCGTAGCTTTCATCGGATATTTAATAAATGTCAAATTTAGTAGAATATGAACAAATCTACGACATTACAAGCCAATCAAGACGGCTTATCTATTTCAGTTCATAATGTCGTAGCTTTTATCGGACACTTAACAAATTCCAGATTTTATAGAATATGAATCAAGCTACGATACTACTTGCGAGGTGTCACAGTTGGCTATATTTCTGTAGTCTTAACTTCCATCGGATATTTAACAAATGTCAAATTATAGAGTGTGAACCAATCTACGACATTACTAGTTCTTTGTCAGACATTATTTATTTGAACTCACAGTTTTTAGTGTCGTAGCTTTCATCGGATATTTAATAAATGTCAAATTTTATAGAATATGAATAAATCTACGACATACCTAGCCAATTTTGTGATATTTATTTCAATTTACAGTTTTTAGTGTCGTAACTTTTATCGGATATTTAATAAATGTCACATTTTAGAGAGTATGAACCAATCTTCGACACCACTAGCCAACTGTAATGTCTTATCTATTTTTTCTTCCAATTTACGGTGTCGTAACTCTTATCGGACACTTAACAAATGTCACATTTTATAGAGAATGAATCAATCTACGACATTCCTAGCCAATTCTGAGATATTTATTTCAACTCGCAGTTTTTATTGTCGTAGCTTTCATCGGATATTTAATAAATGTTAAATTTAGCAGAGTATGAACCAAGCTACGACATTACTTGCCAATTGTGAGGTCTTATCTACATATATTTCAATTCATAGTGTCGTAGCTCTTATCGGACATTTAACAAATGTCAAATTTTGTAGAATAATAACCAATCTACGACACTACTAACCAATTGTAGGCAATTAAAGTTGGCTGTGCTTTTGTAGTATCTTAGTTTGCATCGGACACTTAACAAATGTCAAATTATAGAATATGAACCAATCTACGACACTATTAGTCAATTGCGGGACGTCACAATTGGCTGTATTGTTATAGTGTCTTAGCTTTGATCGGACATTTAACAAATGTCACATTTTATAGAGAATGAATCAATCTACGACATTCCGAGCCAATTCTGAGATATTTATTTTAACTCGCAATTTTTATTGTCGTAGCTTTCATCGGATATTTAATAAATGTCAAATTTAGCAGAGTATGAATCAAGCTACGACATTACTTGCCAATTGTGAGGTCTTATCTACATATATTTCAATTCATAGTGTCGTAGCTTTCATCGGACATTTAACAAATGTCACATTTTATAGAAGATGAATCAATCTACGACGCAACTTCTCAACTGCCAAGTGTCACAGTTGGCTGTGTTTTTGTACTGTCTAAGCTTGCATCGCTTTCATTTGACATTTAGCACATGTCAAATTATAGAGTATGAACGAATCTACGACACTACTAGTCAACTGTGATGTGTAAATTTTGTACTTTTTTTTTTTTGTTTTTGGTGTGTGTTTTTCTAGGAGGGTGAAAATAATGAGAAATTCGATTCCCACCCCCGCCATCCATCAGCATTACCAGCATATTTATTAGTACATAATTCATTATATTATGGTTTAGATTTAACATTTTCAATAATATTATTATTATTAGCATTAACTGAACAACCATCAGTTGATAGTTTCGAATTACCAATATATATACATAGTATATTAGAATTATTATCATTAGGTGTTATCAGTATTGAATTAATATTAAAATTACGTTGGATTGGTTGGTCAACAATATTAAAACATAAACGTACAATGTTAAAATGTCTAACATTATTTATAATGTTATTTGAGGTTATAATTGTTATAATAAGACAAACAACCCATTTTCGTGTTACACGTTCATTACGTCCAATATTTTTAATTGATACAAAAGTATGTGGTGGTGTACGTCGTTTTATACGACAAATATTCCAATCATTACCACCAATATTCGATATGTTAATTTTATTATTATTTATTGTTATAACCTATTCAGTTTTAGGTTATTTTCTATTTAGTTCACAAAAGAATAATTTATATTTTCATACATTACATGATAGTTTTGTTAGTATGTTTGTATTATTGACGACAGCAAATTTTCCTGATGTTATGATGCCATCGTATTCTATATCGAAATGGTATTCTATCTATTTTATATCATATATTTCGATTGTTTTATATGTTTTAATGAATTTAATGTTAGCTGTTGTTTATGAAACATTTACATCGATTGAAAAGGAGAAATTTCGTAAATTATTGTTACATAAACGACAGGCATGCCAATTAGCATTTCGTTTATTAATTAGTAAACAACAACCGAATTATGTACGTTTCAAACAATTCTATGGAATGATGCGATATTATTCACCAAAAACACGTAATTTTCTTCTTTTTTTTTTATTTTTTTAATTCAATTTTAACGTTTAAGAGATTGGATTATAATGGGTTGAATTTAGTGGAATTTTTGATCGAAGATTTCTCCTGTATTTTCAACTCGAAAAACAAGTAGTATAGCCTGTTGGAAAGGGTATTTTAAGGCGCAAGGTATGGTAGATTTCGTTTTGGGAAATTTTGGGGAAATTCCGAGTTGTCGGTGGAAATTTGGAAGTTTGTGTTTTTTCATGTTTCCCCAAATTTTGCTCTATAACTTGCCTAATATTGTTGATTTTTCGATGATTTTCCTGGAATTTCTAGTAAATTGAAAGCGCTTTCCAAATCTGTGAGAAATTTCAAAAACGGTTGGATAGTTTTCCGGAAAATTGCCGAAATTTCGAGGTTTTGTATTGAAATGACCTTCCAATGTGTTGTTCGAGAAGTGCCAATTTAATCGAGGATTTCTCACTTATTTGATGAGTTGTGGTAATGAATCGAATAGTATTGGAAAGAGTATTTCAAATAGTATAGGATTGTGTTTCTTGTTTTCAAAAAAATTATTTGAATTTTCAGTGTTGGAGCAATATGTTGGAGAATGTGTTTCTTTCAAAATTGTCCACATTTTCCTCTATAATTTGGCCAGAATTAAGGATTATTCAATGATT
>JACDRP010001065.1:0-14548 GCA_013841185.1 Hycleus phaleratus | reverse complement strand
GGAAATTGAAAATACCAAAAATTGTAGTATTTCCCAAATGAAGCAGCATATTTTAATGAAAATTCACAAATTTTTCAAAATACTGGAACATTACACAAATAACACATGAATACATTAGCCAAATTTGCTTCTACAAGGTAAAAACTAGGTACTAAATCACATTTGGGGAGTTTTTTACCAACCCATTTTTTGATTTTATCATGAGTAGTTATTTTTATATAGGGTGAACTAAGAGGATGATCTACTAAAAATATAACAAGTTCTAATTAACATAAACTTTAGATACAACTATCTTTCCACTTGAGCGACCCCTGGAAAATATTTTCGTTGTCCTATCAGCCTCCAATATACAGGGTAATGTATCCTGCTTTCTTATTTTAAATTAATGGGGACATTGATAACATGGTTTAGCGTTGATAGTTTTTGGCTTTTTCAGGGCTAGTTCAGATTAACTGTAAACCAAATTTCAGGAACTTCCATCAATTAGAATTTTTTATACTTTTAATAGGCCATCCTCTCGACTCACTCTGTATATGAGATTGAAATGATTTNGATTGAAATGATTTTTACAAGTGAAAATTGAAAATACCAAAAATTGTAGTATTTCCCAGCATATTTTAAGGAAAAATCACAAAAAATTCACCGTTTTTTCAAAATATTGGAACATTACACAAATAATATGAATACATTAGCCAAATTTGGAATTACAAGGTAAAAACTAGGTACTAACCACATTTGGGGAATTTTGTTACCAATCCATTTTTTGATGTTATAGTGAGTAGTTATTTCATCGTTATTTATATAGGGTGAGCTAAGAGAATGGTCTACTAAAAATTTAACAAGTTCTAATTAATAAAAGCTTTGGAAAATTATTTTTTCACTTGAGCTACCTGTAGAAAATATATATGGGGGTAGTACCCTACTTTCTTATTTTAAATAGGTATTGCTTTTTTGGATTCTATATGAAAATTGATGGGGACTTTGATAACATGATCTAGTTTTAATAATTTTTCATGAATTTTGACTTTTTGAAAATTTTTAGGATTGATAGAATAACGAAAATATTTCCAAGAGATAGTTTAGATAAATTATAAACCAAACAGGAACTTCCATCAATTGGAATGTTTTATACTTTTAATAGACCATCCTCTCGACTCACTCTGTAATTTTGTGGCATTTCTTGAAATAAAACTACATATTTTCATAAAAAATCTCAAAGAATCTCAAAGAATGTCAAAAAATCGGAACAGCATACAACGAATACAGGAGTGAGGTTATAAATTTACATTTTTACCAACAACATATGGGGAGTTTTGTTACTAACCCATTTTTTGACAAATTTGCGGTTTAAGATTTCCAATTGATTGGCCAAATTGAAGATTTCAAAATGTATGCTCTTCAAAAAATTAGGTTGCTATAACCGAATTCACCAAATTTCTAACCTAACAAGTCGAGTGTCAATCCGAGTTTTCTTCAATGTTGTTGTGTTTGAAGAATTTGTGAACGATTTCTTCAAATAAGTCTTTTTTATTTTGATTTTAAACTGAAATAAATGATTTAAGTCGAAATATTCGAAAAATTACCCGATTGAGGTTAGAATTTTTAGTAAAGTGGAGCAGATTTTACCTTTACCTGCTTTGTCCGAGATCTAGCCAAATGATCTACTTGTTAAAATTTAACCCCTAAATAATAGTTACATCAAGCACCCTGTATGATTCAAAATAGTTTTGCACCTAAATTGTCTAAAAACTACTGTTGCGTTATCTCAAATCAGCCCTTCCACCCACATTTCCACACTAAACTGCCTTTGTATTCGTAAACGCAGTTGTAAATCTATATCGTATTTCGTTCCCTTTATTCCAACAGATTTTTGTCCATTTTGCGATTTCCTCCAGTGAAGATCACAACCCTGTTTGCTTGCTTGCTGTCTGTTTGTATTTTCGCTCTTCTAAAGCTCACTATCTCGACAAAACCGTGTAGGTTTTTATTCCTTGTGATTTTATACCTGTATATGTGCATAAAGTATACACAGCTGCAGGTCTTTATCTGTTTTTTCCTTTCTTCCACATATTCTTCATACGAAGCCCTTGTATTGGGTTTCTTTTGTAAAAACTACACTAGAGGATGTGTATTTGAAACGCGAACGGTTGAATGAAAAATTACAATTTTTATTGTAACCATCGACCTCATTCTTTTTCATGTTCTTTTTAAATTTCATAGTATTTGATAATTATATAGAAGTTGTTAGATAAAGGAAAAAAAAACGACAGAAAAATTTTCCGTTTATTTATTGGGCAAGTTTTTAAAATTATTCGTCCAGTACCAGTTGTTATTCGTTAGGCTAAATTTGTGGCGATAGGTTGATTTGATAAAATCATCGTATAATTTAACTGAATACGTGTGCACATGTTGAGGTCAGTACCAGAGGAACGGGGTCGTCTTATTTATGGGTACCTAACTAGAAACAGAACAAACAAGGGAGAATTTTTTTAAAAAATAACCAACATTTTTTAATTTATTTTGATTATGCTGGAAGAAATGACTTTCTCTTCATTATAAAGTCGTATTTGTTTTCCAAATTGCTTAAATTTATCGTGTTGTGTAGGGGGAAAAAATAACAACACAGAATCTAGCTATAATTTCTATTAAAATTAAATAAACTGAATAATAACTGAAAATAACTGTACTAGTGAAAATTTAACCGAATTTAACAGCAACAACATGAACAGGCAAAAAAACGCCTGAACTACACTCACACAACATATAAACATTTTAAACATATTTCACGTTTTCCAGTTAGTTATCTGCATGATATATTTTAATTATTTCACACATAAATGTCACTGGACTGTATATATTACATGTTTAGATGGGGGGAATATGGCTGACTTTTAACAACAACACAGAGGAAAAAATAAAGAAATTTTATTAGATAGGTATCCAACAATAGAATGGAATAAAAAGCAGAAAACGGAAATGTTAACAATATTTCAGCAATTGTTGGAAATTATAAAAAGAAGATGAAAAAAAAGTGATGCTTGAAAGTGAAAATCATACCAATAACAAAAACAACTCCTAGTTTTGGTTAACCGCAATTTTTCGTCGATTTTTAGAAACTGTCCCGACCTTTTTCTTAATTGCCGGTGAAATCTAAGATATTATTCAATAATTTTTTCCACCAAGATCGCAAGAAAACCAACGAAATCTAAAATTATACTCCATCTGTTGAAATCTAATCGATTTAATTTTGTCAAAATAAAACTCACTAATCGTTAAATTATTAAACTCTTAAATATTCTACGAGTTGTGGGTCAATAATAATTAAATATTATTCAATTATTTTTCCGTAAAAATCTCGAAAAAAACAAAATCTAAAATTACACTCCAACCGATTTGACTCGATTTTTTCAAAATAAAACTCACTAATCATTCACTCTTTATTCTTTAAATATTCTAGAACTCGTGTGGATCGAAAATCTCATTAATTACAGATGAAATCTAAAATATTCAATAATTTGTTCCATCATGATCTCTAGAAAAAACAAAATCTGTAATTATACTCCATCTATTGGGTGTATTTTTTTGAAATAAAACTCACTAATCGTTCAATTATTAAACTCCTTAACTATTCTAGGACTCGTTTTGTGAATCGAAAATTCCTTAATTACTGGTGAAAATATTCAATAATTTTTTCCATTATGATCTCGAGAAAAAACGAAATCTAAAATTATACTCCATCTATTCAAATCCAATCGACTTGGCTGTATTTTTTCCAAATAAAACTCAATAATCGTTCAATTATTAAACTCCTTAATGCGGATCAAAAATTGCCTTAATTGCTGGTGAAATTTAACATCTATTGAATCCAATCGACTTGACTCGATTTCTTCGCAATAAAACTCACTAATCGTTCAGTTATTAAACTCCTTAAATATTCTAAGAGTCGTTCAAATCTAAAATATACTCCAATTATACTCCTATTTGAATCCCATCGATTTGACTCGAGTTTTTCGAAATGAAACTCACTAGTCGTCTATTTATTAACCTCCTTAAATATTCAGCGGGTTTAAAACTTCTAACAATAATAACGGACTTGTTTCAAACAGTATAGTCGTCAAAATTTTAAATCAACAACAATACGGTGTGTTGTTTGAGAAATTGATTGGGACTAATAAAAATTATATGTAAATAATAGAAAAAAATTGTATAATATTCAGTCATGTCACATCGAGTTTATGTTGATTTTTTTGTAGAATCGATAAAATATAGTTGGTTATTATCTATAATATAGTTGTTGAAAATTTGAATAATTCTATAGGGGGATTGCAAAAGAAAATCTGTATAGATCATGCAAAATCTTATAATTATGTTAATTTTACAACTGAAAATTATACTTACTGAAATAGTAATAGGTCTATGATTATATTCGAGTCGATATTATGTTGATTTATTCAATAATACATTTGAAAAATAGTTAAATAGATCAACTACTACCAGTTCTTTATGGTATTTTTTTATTAATAAAATAAATTTCGATCTTATCATTTGTGTGTATCAAAAGAGTACCAGAAATTCAAGTTTCTATTGAAAAATATTGTATAATAAAGGAATTTTTTCTTGTTATTTTATTATATTTACGTTACACTATACAGGTTTTGTATATTTGCATTTCAACAGAACAACTATATTGTGTATTTATTATTGTTTACAGGGTGATTCACGATAGACGTTCATCTAAATTTTAAATAGACCAGTAATTTCAAATTTATTATTCGACAAAAATGGAAATTTTAAATTACACACCCTTTAAAAAGTGTGTTGGTAAACGTATAAAACTAAATTCCATTTTGTTTACTTGAATTACTAACCTTAAAATTACAATTTAGATTACTGTTGATTTTATTCTTACGTTTTTTCACTGCTTTAGCAACTTTTCGGTTTTTAATTAGTTATTAAAACAATTTATAGTGGCAAATATTCGAAAAGTTGTACAGAAATCGACTAATAAGATGATCAGAATTGAAATTTTAAGGTTAATAATTCGTGTAGTTGTAGGTGTTTACCAATATACTTTTTTGAAGAGCGCGTAATTCAAAATTTTCAATTTGGTAGTTAGAAATTGAAATATTGCAAAATTTATATTTTATACTTAAGGCTCCATCTAAATTAGCCATACTATAGTTGAAAGCCTTCAAAAATATGTACAATTTTTCCATAATTTAAGTAACTTGTCTACCATTTAATTAACATCAATTCACTAAAACATTCTGCAAATGGAAAATATTCGAAAAATCGTACAGAAATCGACTAATAAGATAATCTGAATTGAAATTTTAAGGTTAATAGTTTGGGTAACTTGGGAATCTAGTTCTACGGGTTTACCAATACACTTTAGAAGGGCACGTAATTCAAAAATTTTCAGTTGGTCGATAGAAATAATATGACGAATGAAATATCTCAAATTTTGGATCTTATAATTGGAGTATAATTAATGCATAGTTAAAAATATAATAAAATTATGTTTTTGTACTATTTCGCCATTATTTTAGCAAATTTTCTGCCATTCAATTGGCAGCAATTCATTGAAACATTCTAAAAATGGGAAATATTTGAAAAATTGCACAGAAATCGATTAATAAGGTAATCTAAATTGAAATTTTAAGGTTAATAATTTGGATAACTTGGAAATTTAGTTTTACGGGTTTACCAATACACTTTAGAAGGGCGCGTAATTCAAAATTTTCAGTTGGTCGATACAAACATTATGATGAATGAAATATCTCAAATTTTGGATTTAATAATTAGGTCCCTAAATAGTGTAACTATACCGTAGTTTAAAATATTTTTTATACTATTTTAGCAAATTTTCTGCCATTAATTCATTACAACATTCCAAAAATGGAAAATATTCGAAAAATTGCACAGAAATCGACTAATAAGATAATTGGCTTTGAAATTTTGAGGTTAATAGTGTAGCTTAGGAATTTAGTTATACGGGTTTACCAATACACTTTAGAAGGGCGCGTTTTTCAAAATTTTCAATTAATCGATCGAAATATTGTGGTTATCTCAAATTTTGGATCTTATAATTTAGGTCACTAGATAAAATAATCATCCCATAGTTAAAAATACATTAAAATTTTGTTCTTGTACTGTTTTGCCCTATTTTAACAAATTTTAATTAGCAGCAATTCATTAAGACATTCTAAAAATGAAAAATACATAAAAAATTGTATAGAAATCGACTCCGACTTGAAATTTTGAGGTTAATTGTGCAACTTGGGAATTTAGTTATACGGGTTTACCAATACACTCTAGAAGGGCGCGTTTTTCAAAATTGTAAATTTAATCGATAGAAAACTTGTATACTTTTAAATCACCCTGTATCAATAGAACAAAAATCTTACCAATTTTCGTTTTGAATTGATCATTTCTCATAAATTCGATGATTAATACGAACAGGTGGTGAAATTGTGAACATATCTAAAGTTATCCCTCAAACGGGCCGAAAGAAATTCTCATCATTATTGGTGGTGGTAGTAGTAGTAGTAATAATAGTAGGGGTAGGTTTTTCTAGCGAAAAACACACGGTAGAGGAGTAGAGTGAATAGCTACTGAAACGGTCAAATGCCAGGATTCACTAAAGAGAATATGAAGGGAACGCCTGTAACCGATTAGAGCAGACAGAGTGAATGCACACACACATTGACAAACACAAATACAGCCATATATAGGGGTGTTTTAAAGGGGATAGACTGATATATTCAACTACGAGGGTTGAATTATATATAAAGGAATCATATTTCCCCTTTAAATACCTCTAATTATAAACCCGGGTGTTAATAGCAGGTCAATTCCGTATTTAGCGCCGTCGTCATTGTGTGTCAACCTTATATAGTTTAGTTTAATATAATACCCTACAAAAAAGGTAGGGGGTGGTTTATCTAATTATTCTATTATTAATATTAATATTAATATTAATAATGACAATTTTTGTTAATTTCCATTATATTTCTATTTATAATTAGTTTTTTTTTTAAGTGTTGAATATTCACGAATAAGCCACAATTTCCGCCCTTATTTGAGTAAGTTAAGGAAACAAGCGAATAAATATATTGACACCTGCTGTCATCAACCACCTGCAATACATTGGCTAATTATTAACGTTTATTGTGACGGTTATAGTGATAAAAAGATGTATAACGAGTTTTCTTAAACGGTAAAAATGTCCGATAAACGTTGCAAAATTATAATCACAATTGTTGTTGAAGATGGCCAATAGTTGGTGGCGTTGAAAATCGTTTAATAAAGTCGTTATATTCATTGGGATTTACTTGGATGTGTACAATTTTATAGTACAGCAGGTTTTCATCAATGCTGTTGGTGTTATTGCTGACTCATAGTTGTCTTGTTTGTGTGTTCAACCAAGCTTTGTCTAGGCATCCAATGACTTGTCATGGGAACGATTCGAAACTAAAAAACTCCACTTCCTTTCCAATTGGGAAGTCATAGAAATTGCCCGCTAACCAATAAAATGTCCCCATAATAATGATAATTTAACAAAAAACTAAACGAAATAAATAAAATAAAATACATTAGATTACAGGAAATAAAAACAATAAATGAACAAGTAAATATGAGTAATGTTTGATCATTAGTATTGATTTACGTCCAATTTTAAGTAATGTATAGCCCGATTTATTTTATTTATATAAAGGCGCGTCTGGTGATTTTTCTTTTAAATAACGGTTTTAAGCTAGTGAAAAATTGCCATTTTGTAAAGCAACAAAGTGAGAAAAAGAGAGAGTATACTTTGAATGTAAACAGGATCATAACTCTTTCTTTTTTTCTCAGATTTGTTTGTTTGTTTCGAAAATAAACGGGTAATTTTCTGTTGTTTTCGCTCATTTTCTACAGTGATTGTGCATTTTTATACAGGCTGTCTCCAATCATCCCCCGACTCGACCAAAAATTAAAGCCGGGCAGGATAGGCAGATGCTTAATTACCTTTTGAATTATTATCTTTTCAATATGAAAAATAATTCAATACCAATGTTGTATCTTGATTATTTTTGGAAATAACACAGAGACTAAAGCAGGCGTAAAACGAGCATTTCAAGGTGGATATAGGGAGTTATTTCGTTTTAGAAATATCCGATTGACTATTGAGTTACAAAGGAAGCGTTTCTTTGTAAGATTTTACAATATTTTTATATTTTTCCTCATAACTTAACCTGTGTTGCTTATTTTTCAGTTATTCTGACAGTGTTTGTAGAATATTGAAAGCACTTCCAAATTTCCAAGAAATTTTCCAGTTTTCCAGGAAACTCCCAAAAATTAAACGCTTGTATTTCACCTTTTTTCGATTTAGCAAACAATACCAATATTTAATAATCAATAACTTGTTTAATTCTCTAAATATTGCAGGGAATACAGGAGTGTTAGAAAGGGCATTTCAGGGAGTGTCAGTGCAAGTTTTTCCTTTTGGAAAACTCCATTCGAGCTTGAATTTATAGACGAAAATCTAGGGGCATGTTTTTTGTCTATATTGTGCAAATTTTCCATATTTTAGTCGGTAATTTAGCCAAAATTACAGATTAATGATTTTTGCACAGCATATAGAAAATGGAAAGAGCTTTCCAAATATTCAAGAAATTTTCAAATCGGTTAATTAGTTTTCCGAGAAATTTCCAAAAATTGAAAGGTTCGTATTACACGTTTTTTCGATTTGATGTCCAAACAGTACCGATATTTTACTAATCGATAACTTGCTTATTTTCCTAAGCATTACAATGGATACAGCAGCATTCGAAAGAGCATTTCAAGCAGTATTAGTGGAAGTTTTTCCTTTTGGAAAATTTCATTCGAACTTGAATTTCTAGACCAAAATCTATTAGCATGATTTTTTCTATATTTTTGCACATTTTTCTCTTTTCGCCAATATTATAAATTTACGAGTGATTTTTGCAAATGGAAAGCGCTTTCAAAATTTCCAAGAAATTTTCTAATCGATTCACTAATTTTCCGGGAAATTGCCAAAAATTGAAGGACTAATATTCCACTTTGCTTAAAATTGATGCCTTAACAATGCCAATATTTAATAGTTAATAATTTGCTTACTTTCCTAAATATTGCAGTGAATAAAGGAGTATTAGAAAGAGCATTTCAAGTAGCCTTAGTGAAAGTTTTTCCTCTTAGAAAATTTCTCTTGATTTTGAATTTATAGATGAAGATCTAGTGGCATGATTTTTTCTGTATTTTTGCACATCTTTCTATATTTTGCCGATAATTTAGCCAACATTATAAATTTAAAAATGATTTTTGGAAAATAAATACAAAATAGAAAACCTTTTCCAAATCTGCAAGAAATTTTCCAATCGGTTGATTAGTTTTCCGGGAAATTGGCAAAAATTGAGGGGACACTTTTTTCGATTAGGTGTCCAAACAATGACAATATTTATTAATCGATAGCAGATTTTCCTAAATATTACGTACAGTGGGTAAAACAGCATTTGAAGAAGCATACTGGAAGTTTGTTTGGGAAATTTTAATAGAATTCGAATTTATAGCCGATAATTTAGCCAATATTACAAATTTACGCATAATTTTTGCACAGTAATTAGAAAATTGAAAGCGCTTTCAAAATCTCCAAGAAATTTTCCAATCGATTAGCTAGTTTTCCGGGAAAATTACCAAAAATTGGGGGGCTTATATTACACCATTTTTTCGATTTAATGTCGAAATAATTTAACAATCGATAACTCGCATGTTTTTCTAGATAAATAAAATATCATTAGAAAGCTTTTTGTTTTGGAAAATTACGTTTGAAATCTTTCTAATTCCATTTCGATCATTAGAATCTATTAGGCAACAAACGAGAAACTGTTGACCTAACATTAATCACATCCACCGGGTTCAAAATAATCCAGTACGGCACTGAAACTATACCTATAGTATTAAACAACGAAGCGGCACATATTCGAATAGTAGACGTTACAATTAATGATTATTTCTAATTATTATCCACATGAAATTGACGTGTATTTTAATTGGGAATCGATTCGTGATTTCTTAATTTCGTTAATAATTAACTTTTTGCACCCCTTATGGTACGAATTAGTGACAATTTGTGCGATGGATCATTCACAAGTAGCTGTGACGTCACTATGAACGGATCAATACGCCAACGTTTAGAGGACGACCTCCTAAATTCGATGGCGCATGCTCAAATTATTTAAATTATCACATGTGGAATGTAGATGGGAGAGATAACAGGTTCCTATTGTGTATATATTTGAGTTTGTGTCTGTATGTGTTAATACATACTGTAGATAATTCGTAATAAGTTAGAGAAAGAAATTAACTAAACAATAATGTAGCTTTGTTAATGTATTTATTTCCAAATTGTCTACATTTTGATTTATTAAATATACCAACATTTCCTGTTCTTTGTTTGAACATTAATGTTTTCTTCATATATTAATTATTTCGTATGTTGTAAAACTATATGGTCGGTTGGTTGTTTGATTGGTTAGTTAGGACACCATTTACCTACCCTTAGCCACCATAGTAGAAACGAATCGATTATTTAGACGTGAATAATGAAAAATCAGTAATACACACCCTCTACGATATTCGTATTGGTTCTATTAAACCGATTTTAGAATATCTGAATGCGCTGTTATATTATGTGACAGGCACTTTGAAATATTACATTTAATAGGAAGTTTCTAGTTCTAGTGTTGTAAAGAGGCATCCACATACCAAAATAAAATAGTTTCAAACGACACGAATGAAATATAAACAGAATTTCCTGTGTGCGTGCTATTGTAATTAGGCGAAGGTGGAGGATGGGCTTTCCTTTTCCAACTATAGTTATACTGAAAAACCAGGTGAATATTCGTAGTCGTTTCGTTTTAAATTATTACAGAGAACATTCTTAAGACTTTCGCTGCTACTCGTGTTATATTCTCCCCTATAATTGTTCTACGATCTTTAACATTGTTATTACTTCGTGGAAAACATTACACGGAAATTGTTGAGTGAAGAGAAGAAAGGAAAGGCATAGCAATTAAATTCTTTGCGCATTCATCTAATTTCAAAACTGAAAAATTTACGATTTATTTGGTAATATTTGAAAGGTGATGACACTTGGAAACTACCTTAATTTTCTAATAACTGGACAGATGTTTGTTGAATATGTTAGGAAGCCGTCAGGTGGGATTAATTACACGACGTGTGCGTATAATTTTAACAATTTTCGAAAATACATATTTATACAGGATGTTTCACGTAACAACACCCCTATATAAAATCGTTATTACGGCATTCAAAATAACACAAACGATAATCATCGTTGTTGCATTGAATTTTATGATATTTACATTTTCAACTGTCAGATAATATGTATTCAGCCAATTGTACTTTAATGGGACTCATTACGGTACAAATTGTAATGATTTGTATTGTATGTCAAATTTTCCAGTGTTTGAATTGAAATAATACGTCATGTCTGAATATAAATTTAACGTTGAATTTTCGTAAGGGAATTCTCTTAATCTGACGACTCGTTTAAGGATTGTTGGCCATAATTTTTACAAAAAAATCAAATTTCGGTTGGGATAACTTCTATTTGTTTCATTTTCAAATTAAGGGAGTTAACCCTATAAAATCAGTCTTTCTAAAGGGGTTCTTAAAGGCGCTCAAATGATGCAAAACTAATTTCTATAACTTACAAAAGAGTTATAAATAGTTTTTCGGTCTTTTTTGGGAAATACAACGCCATTTTTTCCATAAAAATGTCCACTTGAAGCTCATTAAAGAGACCAATTAGAGAAGTATTGTATTTTTGTATTTGCAAAATACCTACTTCAAAATAATCACTAATTGATAGAAATTCGTTAGTAGAAGTTCCACTGTATTTTCACTATTTGACTAAATTGTATTTAAGGGTTGAAAATTCAAAGGCTAATTGGATTATTTAATTTTTTTAAGTTTTATCGTTCATTTAACAAAAAATTTTCACAACGTGAAGTTCGCTCAGTGATAACTCTCGTGTTTTAGTTATTTGATCTTCAATTTCTTGTAAATATTTCAGTAGTATTCTAATATAGGGTGTATAATGTTATAGGCTATGCCTTAAAGACACGATCAATATCTAAAAAACTCATGACAACTAGTTATATTTTTTTTAGTCAACCACTTAAATGACTTAGAATAGAATAGTGGCTTCTGAGTGATTACTGCGATTTACACTTACTTTGAATGGAATTTTCAGAAAAACTAATAAGAAAATTGAAAACCTATTCTCACCCAAATGTGAAGTTATCTTTCGTCTATCTAATCGTATAAATTTTATTTCATTTTATTGATTATAGAAAAAGATATGTGTGTTGAACTAACTCCCCTTTTCCAACATATAACAATAGTTTTCCGGATTTCCGGAAATTAGTCATTTTTATCAAAAAATCATTAACACTCAAATTTGAAGAATTAAATTTAGAATCGAATAAAACATTTACCACTTTGATATCGACTACCATTTTTGGGTCATGTGTGTTGGACATTCTTATAGGATTTTATGTAATTAGACTAGTACCTTATTCTTAATGAATAGAGTCGTAGCTTGTTTCATAATTTACATAATTAAAAACAACCAGTCGAATCAAGCTACGACACTACGTATAACTATAAGGTGAAATACCGTTGTATGTACACCCTGTAGTATTCACATATTTTATACCAGAACTGTTATTTGCAATTTTTTTGGTCGAAAAATAACATTTACAGATGAGAAAAGACAATATTTATTCGACTAGAATATTCTTTTTTTTTACTTACAGCTACAATTTTAGTAATACAGGACTTGTAATCGATAAATCAAGACCTTTTACAACACTATATTTCTGTAAATAAGTTAGTCTTCATAATCTGTAATGAATCAATACCATTTCTATCACATATCTGAACCGAAAAAAGTATGTACCGATTCTATCTGATCAAGATTTTATAGCTTTGAGGCACTTTTTTCTAATCACACGATTCTCTTCTAAATATTTATACCACCATTGCTATTTTTATTATACAATATTTTATTTGTTGTAATGCTGAATTATACAAATTATTTAAAAATTTATAATTCAAGTCAATACAATTGAGCTGATGAAAAACTATACTACCTTATTTAGTATAATAGTGGAAACATTAATATTTAACATGTCTCATTAAAGCGAACAATGTACATTATGGTTCTTCTATAAATAATTAACATTATTGATAAACTTTACTTGTAGACCTTGCCACGTTCTCCCATTTTTTTCTCGTTTCTTATTCGATTCGTTAATATGACAAATTAACACTGCTTTTAATATTGTAATTTTTTCCAAGATCGAGGAGAATAAATACGAAATAAATCTTCAATTATAGTTAATTATCAAATTGTTTTGTGATTTGCTATCAGGTCCGGACTGGATAGGGTTGATGAGCCTTTAGGTATGAAAAAATAATTAAACATCAATTTTGAGCTGAAATCTCGCTTGTTTTTGGAAATATCGCAAAAATTGAAAGATTTTAAAAAATTCAAGGTGGATCTGAAGATTTGTTCCGTTTCGATATATTCCGATTAAATTTTGAGCTACAGAGGAAAATTTTGAAGCAATATTTTATATTATCATTAATTTTCCTAATAACTTCACTTTGTTTATTTTCCAATAATTTTGACAGAGTTGATAGAAAATGGAAAGCGCTTTCCAAATCTCCAAGAAATTTTCTAATCGGGAAATTGCCGAAAATTGAAGAGCTTGTATTACACGTTTTTTTCGATTTGGTGTTCAAACAGCGCTGATAATCAATAATTTATTTTCGTGAATATTACAATGAATAAAACAGCATTAGAAAGAGCAGTTCAAGGCATTACAGAAAGTTTTTCCTTTTTTCTATATTTTTGCATAGTTTTCTGTTTTTGCCAAATAGGTTGCCAATATTATAAATTTTCGAATGATTTTTGCACAATAGATAGAAAATGGGAAGTGCTTTCCAAATCTCCAAGAAATTTTCTAATCGGTTTGCTAGTTTTACGGGAAATTTCCTAAAATTGAAGGGCTTTTATTACACTTTTTTTCAAATTGATGTACTAACAATGTCAAAATTTAATTACTTGCTTTCTTTTCTAAATATGGCAGTGAATAAAGGAGTATTGGAAAGGGCATTTCAAGGAGCATTAGGGGAGATTTTTCCTTTTGAATTCTCTTGAATTTGAATTTATAGACGAAAATCTAGGGGCATGATTTTTTCTATATTTTTACACATTTTGCTATATTTTAGGGGACAATTTAGCCGACATTATAAATTTAAGGATGATTTTTACACAGTTTATAAAAAATTGAAAGCGCTTTCCAAATCTCTAAGAAATTTCCCAATCGGATTGTTAGTTTTCCGGGAAATTGCAAAAAATTGAAGGACTTACATTACACGTTTTTTTTTTTTTTTTTTGATTTGGTGCCGAAACAATACCAATATTTAATAATCGATAACTTGCTTATTTTCCTAG
>JACDRP010001064.1:0-14549 GCA_013841185.1 Hycleus phaleratus | reverse complement strand
CGAATTTTGATTATTTTACAAAAATTGTTGTACTGTTAGATGGCAAATAAAAAGTTCTTTTAAATCTTCAAGAAATTTTCCGATTCCGCGGTTAGTTTTCCGGTAAATTAAGAAAATGGGAGGAGTCCGAAATTACCCATATTTGATTTCCATATTTTTCCAGCCAATTCAAACGAATAACGCAGGATTGGAAACAGCATTTTAAAGTACACCAGATGGTCCTTTTATTTTTAATAATTCATATGCAATCCTGAGTTACAGAAGATCTTAAGGCATGCTCGTTTTTAAATTTTCCCCCATAACGTGGCAAATTTTAATGATTTTCACTCAAATAGGAAATTGAAAGCCTTTTCCGAATCACCAACCAGTTTCACTAAACCATTGTTAGTTTCCGGGAAATCGACGAAAAGTTGAACCGAGATTTGTTGTGCCAAGAGAATTGAACAGAATCGTAAAAAACTGGTGCGTGCCGCTGAATTGAAATGGAATAAAAATTAGTTTGACCGGATATTGAGGCGATTTGTGTCAATTTTCGGAAAAACAACACCTTCCTTTTGTTCATTTTAGGAAGAAATTTACGATCTGTTGTGTTGTTTTAATTTGCATAAAACTCAAATTATCATACTTCAACGCGTAAATAGGAATTTTACGAATTCGCATTTAGCATTCATCAAATACAGATTTATTTTATTCAAATTTTTGTATTTTTATTTTAGAATAAAACAAGAATTAAGAAGGAAAATATACACGACACCTACACACACGAGTTTAATTATCATTTCCATTAAGTTCCATTTATTTTTAGTTGTTAAATCAACGAAAGAAAGAAAGAAAGCCACGTGTCGGAGGAAATTTTACTGTTTTTTTGTGCTTTCTATTGGGAGAATTTGTATGAATTGGATCAATGTCGGGTTTTTTGTCGTTGTTTCTTATGTCTACTACAATTGTTGATACAGTCAAACTATTACAAGTTTACGATCGTTATTTTGGACTACCACCAAAACAGTTTTTGCTTAATAACCATATTCATGCCACATTTATTCTTTAAAAGCTCCATAATTATATTAGACTTGAAATTTGTTGAAATCAACGAATAAATAGCTGTTGTTTTTATATTTTTATTGTCGCAATATTGTGAAATTTGTAATTTTAATAGAAATGATAATGTGGATGTTCTATTTGTGTCTCATTTACTAGACGGACGCAAAACGAATACGAAATTTCCAATTACAATTACAAAATAAAAGCGAAATGTTGAAGAAAAATTGCATTCCAACAATGCCTCAAGCCGTTGATCTCTACATTCCATATGATAAACACACCTATTTTTGTTGTTTTCTTCTCATATAGCGAATTAAATAACATTTTAAAAGGTCATTGAGTCTGTCGCCAGTTGTAATTCTTATGAAAGTTTCCAAACAATTGTTGTTAACATCAATTAAACCATAAAAACGTTGTTGTCAACAGAATCGACACCCTTTCCCCAACAAACCGGCCACCCCCATTTTCGTTAACTCTCTCACTCTATCTTTCTATATAGACCAGCCAGATGGTGATCTAGTTTATTCAGCATTTATTGGCGAACGTGGTGGTGTTTGGACGCCAGCATTGAAGGCGGTAATTGCAGGAACGCGACTGTAATGTTTACAGTAACGCTTTCAGATACCGCAACGGGGCTGTTACGGTAATCCATACCATTAGTTTCATCTTTATAATAATCGTAACTTTAGTAGTGCTCTAGTTTATACAACACTAGTAGCTAACAACAAAAACAACCAAAGGCAAGTTGAGATAATTTTTATGAAGATTTACGATTTTTTCGTTTGTTATTGTTGGGTTCGATGCACTATTCGTAACTCAGAGATTTCCAATTTGTAACAACCCCGCCGCCTAAACCGCCCCTATTTGTCTGTTCGTATAACTCACAATATTGTGCAATAGATCCGAATATTCATCGTTCAATTTCTTGTTGAAATCGTCTGATATAAAATTGGAAATAATTTGTATGCAATATGGTTAGCGTCATTTCAAACTTGCATTTTTACCATTAACGAACATTTCGCCGCCAACTACACTTACGGGGTGTAATATTTGTAGAATTAAACGAACATATCCACATTGTTAGCAAATAGTCAAATTTCCATGAACATTCCAACATAATAAATATTTTAAAACATATGATAATGTTATTTGCCAGTTTAATTTAGTTTAAAATTGTTGATATTTGGAATGTTTATACGTGAAACAGGCGAAATTGTGGACTAGTTGGGGAATTTTATTACAACTATATCTAGCTGAAAACTGGAAATATGGCGTTGTTTTTTCACGACTTTTTACAGAAAGTTCATGCAACTCAAGGAGAATGACACAGTCGGTTTGTGTTAATTTTAAAAGTTCGTAATCGATTTGAGCGTTAACAAAAATTGGAATGTACATCGATCAGAGCCGATTATAGACAATTAGTTTTGGTTGTTTTTTTAATAGTTTGCAGTGCAAATTAGTCTGGAATTCCAGTCGGCTTTCCAACTATCCCGAATTCATTGGTATAACGTGCTGAATTCTAAGCCGGTTTTAATCCGGCCGTCAGTTATTAGCGTCTAGTTGGTCCTCGATTATGGCCCTTCTATTTAGGGTTGGTAAACAGTAATGCAACCAACATATCCTGATCTATCCCATAAACAAACAATATACAAACATTATGTATTATATACATATGTATGTAGTATTTTGAGTTTTAGTGGAGGCGCACGCGACAGGACTGCAGCAGCATTGCTGCTATAATATAACCCTGCCGTTTATATTAAAATGTTAGAAAAGGATAGAATAATTGGATGTGTATGTAGAGAGACGCTGGAGAATAGCGGTGGCGACGTAGAATGAGAACAACACAATAATAGAATAAGACAGAGCGAATTTTGCTCTTGGATAGCGTCCAGACGACGGTGCAACATACAAACGACGACAGTTCACTGTTAGAACTTGTCAAGTACGTTTGTTTCAAAAAGCGACTTTGCTATAGAAATGTAGTCCGTCGACGTAAAAGTTACGATGTAGTTTTCAACGAAAACAACCCATATTTTTCGGTAATTGGAGAAGAATTCGCAAATTTCGGCATGTTGGCAATTTGAACGACAACGATCGGAAATGGGGAATTCTCGATGAAGGTCAGTATTTTGTTATATAATTCCTCTAATTAGTCCAAGACTATTGGCGTACAATTATGAAAACGGAAGGATTTCCCACTGTATCTGCCGCTGGCATGGTCGGGGTTGGCTCGTTCTACGTAAACAAGCTTATATTCCCATATAAATGTTTGTATAGGAGGACACCCCAGTTGGCTCCCAGTTGAATCAACATTGCTTGCCAACTGGAATCGTAATTTTAAGTTCATTCAACATTGTCAATGGACGAATCTGTGTACGAATGTTACGCACTACAACATTGGCATCTCTTCCACAAAGGTGATGTTCATGGGAACCTTGGCTTTGGTAGTAAATGTGTGTGTGTTGTATAATAAGTGTGGGAAATAATACAAGAGCCAAATGACCACGTGCCAAATTATCTGTAAATATTTTTCCCCACTGTACATGAATTCAAAACAGACACGTGCTGGATAACGGTTGAAGAATTGAAATTTAATCACTGGAAACAACGCAATAAGTCGCGCTATTTTCTAACGTTCAACTAGATGATAAAAGTTGTTGAAAAACAACTCATCTAGGCTCACTATCTATAAATATACAGTTGTCTACCTAGCCATTAGCCATTAGAGCCGACCGTGTCACTTTATTTACGATTTTAGACCGCAAATTTCGTAAAATAAACTAAATACACCGCCATCGAGACGAATCCATATCGAAATTAATCGGATCTATTTTGCGACATTTCGAAATTTTATTAGAGACGACATCGTAAAGGACACGGTAAGAATTCTACAGGATGACGGGAAGAGACGGGAATAGTTTCAGCTAGTTTATAATTAGACATGAGTTAGTTTTAAAACCGTTGATTTTATACGATCGCTAAATTATTAAATTATTGTTTATTTTACAGGATAAGTATCGGAGATAATCAACGGAACCGGCCACCGGGACACTGGTTTCTGTAGACCTGGCGAGACTCCTGCCCCTTGTGGATGGTGATAATTTCGATAATGTCGTCGTCATTATTTCGGTTGATTATCTTCGATTTTGGGAAATTATTGGCGAATTCAATAATTGTGTCGAATTGAATTCTCCGATAGGTTTCGATAATTCCCCATTTTCTTGTAAATATGGAGAGTTTTTTAGATTGATTAGGGAAATTTTTCAACAGAGTTCGTGCTTTTCTGCTTGGTTCTGATTTTCGCCGGTTTTTCTAAACAAATCTCGATAATGAACCCTCTGATTGTAGTTTATAGTAGAAGATGTTATTTTCATTACAAACTAAAATATTTATAATAATAATAATAATAATGCATGGTATTTTATAACAAGTATACACAATTTTGCGTACCTTCTTATACTCGATTGTAAATTTATAAACGTGTCGATTGGCGAAAGTATGCGGGATTAGTGAAAATAGTCCGTCGTCTTCACACAGGGAACAAACATGTTCGGTTTTTACGAAAAGACCTGGATTGTTTAATAAATTTTTGCAATAATTAACAACAATACTAATATTAATAAAGTCCCTCTATTATTATTATTAATGATTTGGAAAATTTGTGTAGATTTAATCGTAAAAGTCGGCTAGTGATAAATATTTAAAAATTAGCTATAATTAGATAGAACTGGTCACCTCTATACAAGGGACAGTTACTATTTAGTTAAACAATAGTGGATAGTGGCCTTTATAAATAGTAAAAGAATTCACTGAAATAGGCATGCAACTATATCATAGGGGTATTTACACGAAATTTTCGAAGACGATTAAAAACACCTTACCCATTCATAAATAAACAATATATATTCATAGATATTTACTGTGTAATAATACAATTATGTAAAAATTAAAATAAAAATGGTTTGAGAGGAAACTGTTGTTTTCGTACTTGCAACTGTATTTTATCGACCCTCAATTCGATGGAAAATTAAGCCAATTATAGTAAAAGAAATAGCGCTTCTACTCAACTGCTAATCTCCAAGTATTTACCGATAACGAGCCGGTTTTTATCATGTAAATTCGCTTTTATCGCAAGTTTTAAAACAACGATTCCCAATTGTTGGAACAATCTATCGGAATTTGATTTGAATCTTCTAATCCACAAATAAATCTGTTGAGAAACTCTGTTGGTTGTTTCAATAAAAACGTAATCTAGCTTTGAAGATGAGAAAAGCTGCTTTTAATAGAGAATTTTGCGTTATTTCCCGCTTAAATCGTGCCGGTTAAACGGACAGGCTCAGATTTGTTGAAGATTGTTAATTTTTCAATTCGATGCATATTCATGTCGGTAACAGAACTACCTGTGGCAAACAACTAAACTTATGCGTCTTATGAACAAATCGAACAAACAACAAAGTTCAAAGATCGTTGTCTTGTTTATTTGGCTGCATAGATTTCACTTTATAAACTTTTGTACGTCGACGAATGAACTTGAGAGTTGATTGACCGGCGGTTTCAGACACGATAAAATCTCGGTTCTTCGATTCGGATTCCTACTATTAATTTTCAGGAAGCCATGATCACGAATCTGAATTAAAAGGCTGAAAGATGAGAGTTTTTAAAAGTTGCTCTTTTGAAAAGTCTCCAATTTTTATTATTGATAATAACAAATTTTCAAAGATAGCACCTTTACTTAATTGTACAAGCACGAAATTTCTGGAATTCGCCTTTTCGCTAGCTTTACGTATCAAATTTGGTTGATTTGCCATCCCAAATGGAGTTAATTTAAATGTTGTAAAGTTCTGTTTTATTGCCTAGAACCTTCTCTATTTTTCCTCCACTTCCCCTACCCTAGAAAGGATCTTATATGCAGATGCAGATATTTAAAGAAAATATCCCTACATCTAATGTTCAGTTTAATTTCATTTAGTAGGCGAGTGTTAAATTTATTTATAGAATATTAAGCCGTCAGTTTGCACATTTCCAGCACTAGATTCGGTAAGTTTGCCTATTTTAAACAATATTCGTGAAATTAACTTTAAAAGGTATAATTTAAAAAAAAATGGTATAATAAACTGGCCATTTTACACAAAATTTGAAATTCGGAAAACTGTAAAGTCCTAATTTCAATTTTATTAAACACAATGGATGAAAATTGGGGCTAAATCAATGTTAAGGCTAGTTTAGAAAGTACTTCTAAGGGTAAGTAATTGCTCAATATTAGCAAAATTTTCTTGTTTTTTGCAAATTTAATTGCGCTAATTGTAAAGATAAGATCGTTTTTCATTTTTATAAACACAAAATTACTCAGTCACCCGTACCGAATGGAGTTAATTTACATTTTAAGAAATTCTGTTGCATTGAATTTCGCCGCCTAGTCACCCCCACTCTATTTAGGCTCAGAAATGTGCACGAAACACCCTTCATATCCTCGAAAATTCGGGCTAAAAATCAAACGATTCTGCAATTCTGTTCAGAGATTGTTCCCAATTGGTGCCGTTTTTCCAAGCGCCCTTTGGCAGTTAGGAAGGAGTATATTTCTGTAAAACTGCAAGTTGATTTAAATTTAGAAATTTGCTTTCTGGAGCAATTTTAGATTAAAATGGGAGATTCTCTTATATTAGGAAAGAATATTTATCAATGATCTAGAAATGGTGAGGAGCACAACAGAGCAGAAGTAACTAAAGGTCGTAAATTTGATAAAGAATTAAGAGGATGCGGTGGAATTCTCTTATCTCTACAGTTGTCATCAATCATTAGAGCTTATCACCACCTGCACGATATATTTTAATAAAAAATCATAAATCATCTGTAATTTCCTTTGATAATTCTTCACTTTATTCCGACTTTTTGTTGTTCGATGCTTTCCCATCGACTCAAAAAAAGAATTGTGAAAAAAAAACAAGCTCAGATATTGTTTCAAGGCATATAGACACTAGATTGGTGTAGTAGTGCGGATGGATATTACATGAAACTCTCTCTTTTCGTCCTTATATTTTGGTCCAGGACTATGTCGGGTCGTCGCGACGTCGGTGCTATCTCATTCACAGCCAACGGCCATGCGAGCGCATTACGGATATTTATGGGTCGGAAGATTATCAAGAAAGGGCGGACCCCAACAGACATCGATTTTTCACATGTGCTCCACTGTTCAAGTGCATCCGACACGATCTACAATTATACTCAGTTACGTCATAGAAAAATATGTTTTACTATAACAACTCACCTATTCTAGACGCCATCAATGGCAATTCAACTAGGAAAAATCTCAACCGGCGATAACGGACAAATTTCGGGTATTATGTCGACATTGTTGAATTTCGTCAAGTAAATATTTCGAAATTAGTGAACTTTTCTAGAGAGTTTCATTTCTTCTCTCTATTTGAAAATAATAACAATAAACTCATCTTAACCGGCACAAGGTTATTGAAAAGTAAAACACTCCTATCCAACCGATTTCGGATCAATCTTGCTGAAATTCGGCGAAAATAATCCATTGGAACCGTTTAAAAGCCGATTAATCAAACTGTTTTGCAGCCGCAAATTCGCCACCATCTCAATCAACAGCAGGCAATTTTCGATTGCCAATCTAATTGAAACTGTAAACTTTCCGATAGAAATATTTACGAAAGTAAGAGTGGTATACCGGACGGTAGACAAAAACTGGCTTATAGTAGAAAATATTTACGAATTCGCTAAAATTCTTACCTCAAAACACCCAATTTTGACTGTCTTTATTCGCATTGTGTAATTTCTAGACTATTATGAATAAATTAATTAATTTTAATTAGAATTAACATAAAAAAGACTTCTTCAAGCACAAAAATAGCACCCACCGAACACACAAACTAAGACATTAATTAGGAATCGTAAGTGCGATTTTAGTTCGGCCATTAGAAATAGAAAATTTTAAAATGGGTTGCTACAAAGCTTCTCAGATAATTTCTAACCTTACAATTCCAAAATTGGTGAGTTATTTGTGATTTTCATTATTAGTAGATATACAGGCTGTCCCGCCTAACTATGGTCGGTTAATTAGTAGTTCTCCACATTTGAGAAAATTATAAATTATCCAATTTTTTGTTTAATAATTTCAATAGACATGGACTTGCAAGTTCTTACTATCATGATTTGAAAACCAGTTTCTTGTTTTCAATCGTCGGGTGTACATGAAAATTGATAAACAATAAAAATTGGCTATTTATTCAGAAAAATATTGGTTTATTGCACAGATCTTCAATCGAAACTTTAACCCAACAATCGACTTTCTACTAGAATTCGTGTCGAAATCCCCTTTGTTTCAATCAATTAAAATCGGTAAAAATCTGAATGAATCATAGTCTCGTTGTGGGTAATTTCGTAATCGGAAGGGGAGAAAACGGCACCTTTCACCCGGACTTTCCTCCTTCAGATTCACCACGATTTGATCCTTTACTCCTACCGATTTGCTGATATTTGTAGACTTTGTCCCGATTCCCACCATATTGTCGATTATGCCACGAAAAAATACAAAATTGAATACAATCATGAAAGTAACGGGGGGAATTATCTATATGGAAGTTAGGGGTCATACAAAACGATTTTATAATCATTAGCCGGTATTGTTTCGTTTGGTAGAGACCGTGAACCGGAGTGCTTCAACTTCGAATTTGTCCAAATAAAAAGACCGATAAGGAATGAATTTGGGATGATTTTATAATAGACGGTGAGTCGAATTCCCTTCAATTAAACCGATGATTTTCATCTACTGGAAAATTGAAACTAATCAAAATCAATCATAGTTAATCGGCATTTTTGTTGTTATTTTTAGCGTCTGATAAGAGCTGTAATGTGGTTGTTATCGGTGAAATTACGCGTTTTCTGTATTGATGTCGGGCGATTTGCACGGTTTATTTTGCTCGAGTTTAGAAATATTCCAAAATTGGATAGTTTGGATATTTCGCAAATTGATCAATATGAAAGTAGAGAGAAATCACCAATTTATCCATTTTCTATTTAAACAATAATGTCTTTATAAATCGTCAATTGTAAATATTGCGCAAAAATCAATTATGTATTGATTACAACATTCAATTCATTTCAAAGGTTTTAATTGTTCTATCGTAATGACAATTTTTATTTTAAGGCCACAATTCGACAGCGCATTGTAAAATTGTTGCGAGTTTTCCTGTTTTTTTTTCCATTTGAAATCGACAGTTTCAAAATAGGAATTTTCGTCGTAATTGTCATCGTTGATTATTTCATTAACAACCGAAAAAATTTCACAATTTGTACAAAGATGCAAGTACACGAAGATAGAAAGCTAGCAACTTATGGAAAATCACAAAATTTCCAACATATTTCCCAATATTCGAGCATAATTAGGAAAATTACCGAATTGCGGACTTTAACAAAACCAATTTTAATTCGAACTGATAAATCGACAAATTCAATTCGATACTTTCGCTAATTACCGAAATCGACCACTTAGCTGTGACAATTCGCAATTTTTTTATGAAAATCGTAGTTATTTGAAAGTTTCAAGACAAAAAAAATTATAGAAATAGTTGCAGTAATCACCAATTTAAAATAACGAGAAACGTGAAAAAATACGAGCGGAATTGTGCGAAAATTATTAAATAACTCGACAACTAACGAGATTTTACCTTTAACATATCGCTAATTATGGCCATTAATTATCCTTTTCGGGATTTACTCAAAACAACTTTTACTATAACGGGTTAGTTGGATTAAATCTAGGAATAGAAAAAATTCAACTCACGCATCATTTCTAGATGTTCTACTATAATACTGTTGGTAATTAATATAATAAATAAAAAACGGAAGTTGTGCGTAGAATCCGAGTTGTACTTATAATGGATTATAAACTTTACCGATTGCGTTAGATTGGTAGAATATCGTGACTCTTCTATGATTTCTTGTTATTACACCTGATAATTGTAAATATTGAGAAACTACATCCTTGCAATGATGTCGATGATTATTTAAATTTAACATGGATTTGTAATAATCGTTAGAAATTTCGCACAACTGCTATTATTCCAACATTGATAGAGTGAATCTCTCTTGGCATGGCAATCTATTATGAAATCTATTACGACAAGTCATTATTCCAACAAATAACTCGATTAATTGATTATGAGTTAATCAATCTTGTTCAATGGTCTCGTTGTAAAAACCATATAAATGTTAAAAATATTTTTTAATTGTTTAGAATAAATTAAATATTTATTGCTGTTTATTTAGAACGGTCAATATTCGCAACAAGAGAGCGTACGTAAGATAAACGATTCCAACTAGGTCAGTAATGCAATATTTTTGAATAATGTTATGCAACGTATACAGGGTGGATTCGGTTCGGATTGATTCGCAAGATTCTTGCAAAATTTCGACAACATTACAAAAACTTTAGGCTTTCAATTGAGGGAAAATCGCAACTCGACCGGCTACTAACTCCGAAAAAACGACATTCTCCAACTGCAAGGTTAACTGTCCATTTAATTTCTCTATCTTAAGATTACATCGGCCATTAGGAGCTTTATGGTTCTAACACAACAACTAGACTTAAGATACAACAAGATCTAAGTCAATTCTTATTTCTATAATTTGCATGTGTTGAAATTTTGAAATAGAAACAGTAATCCAATTTCACTTTTACTAGAACGTTAGACAATTTGAAAAGGAAACTTTAATTATTATGAATTTATCCGAATAATTACAATTGAATTAAAAGCTACCAGACTCTAGAAAAATCATTGAACTATAAAATCGTTATGCTCCGATTTGTCCACGATTGAAACTTTAAAGATTCCAATTACGAGAATCTTTCCGTTTTCTAAACGACCACCAAGAATCGATAAACAAATCGGATCTTGCGATCGAATTGAGTGAAAGTTGCAAGGAATAAACACAAAGACATATGATACCGGAATTACATCATGAAATAGAATAAATCACACATTGGGTTGAATTTTTTTTAATTTTTTTTAATTTTCAGCAATGTTCGACTGCACGGTTTATACTCTATTGCTAGCCATCCTCGGCGCAATTGTTCTATTCTTCTTCTCTCTAAGTTCATTTTGGAGTGCGTTACAAGCGATACGCTCCCTTCTAGTGCCATTATTTCTACCAAATGAAGAGACGTCGTTGCTGAAAAAATATGGACCGTGGGCATGTAAGTCTGCGCAAAAAATTCTCCAGTCTAGTGAATCTACCGGATTTCTGTTGAATCATCCGCTATTATTCAAAAATTTCTTATTCCATTTGTGTAATATTTCCAGTAATAACCGGAAGTACGGATGGTATCGGTAGGGCCTACGCCCGCGAATTAGCAACGCGTGGCATTAATGTTGTTTTAGTTAGTCGGAATGAAGAAAAATTGCAGAAGACTGCACGTGAAATCGGTAATAAATCACCTATAATTAAAATGCAATTAAAATTTCGTAATTCTTATTTATCGATACGAATAATACAGAAACCGATTTTGCTGTAAAAACAAAAATTATACCGGCTGATTTCTCAATGGGTGCCAAAGCTGTCGAGATTGTACGCCAACAATTGGGCGATTTGAAAATCTCAATATTGGGTAAGTTTGACTTTCATTTTTGACATTTATCGGTCAACAGTTTAACTTTATTATTGTTATCATCATCATCATCATCATTAATCATCATCCATCATTTCCATGGGTAAAATAATGGAGGTAAATTACAATAATACCAATAGAAAGTAATAATAAATAGAAATAGGAACGATTTATTTAAAAAAATAATCCTGACCTTAATAATGAAACTCTCACCGTTTTGAATAATCACGTAAGTAAACGGTTTTCAATATCATTCGATGATATAACACGTCTGGTGCGTGTCTGGGGTCAATGGCAATTAAAAAATTCATAAAAATTTATTTTTAATAATGGAACATGAAAGTTGTATTGTTTACACAGAAGAATAGATTTCTCTAATGTTTCTGGAAATTATTGAATTTAAATATTAAGTAGTTGCATAACGGCGATTTCTTTGTTATAAAAGAATCCAAATTCAATAAGATACTCGATAGAAACTCGAATTTCATTGTAAAACAAAATTCGATTTTATGGACATTTAGAAGAGAACACATGATAGAGTTGAATCATCTAAAATAACGATTTCGAAACTCGATCTCTATTTCTATAGTTTTGTGGATTTCCCGGCGCATCCACCATTTTTACACCCGTACAATTATTGCTATAATTTTATAATTAATTCAAATTTATTTACATTATTTTCTTATCAGTTGTAATAAATATAATGACGTTTGTACAACCTGACAGAAATGTAATGGATTTGGTTTTTCCATTGTATGAATTAAAAATTTCAAAATTGTTGTTAAATTTCATAATTCCACTTTATTTAGAAAGAATCGCATTGCAAAGTTATATCATCTATCAGTTAGTGAAGTGAAGGTTCTAATAATTGTAATGTTTTCGCGAAATTTCGAAATTTATAGTTTATAATCCTGTATTGTTTCGATGTAAAAATTTCCCGGCGCCTCCACCATTTTTACAACTTTATAATCATTTTTGTAATAATTTCGAAAATGTGCAGCGATTTCTCGCTCGTCCTTGAGACTATGGCAACCGTCAATAGANTGGCTTTGAAAATGACCTTGTATCACATCCCCTTAACGTTCATTTGCAACCTGCTTTAGAAAATTGATTAAAATTCTATAAATTAACAAATTTTCTTAATTAAGCCTAATTTTTCTTGATTAAACATAACCACACTCAATCTTTTTCGTATTTACCACAAATACATTTCGCAACTTTCTTATACGAGAAATTATCTAATAAAGACTTGATTGTGGTTATAACCAGCGGCAATTCTCTTCCTACACGTTCTGTCTTTTTAAATTTCACAATTTTGCAAAATCTAACCCGTTAACCTATCGGTGAAATCTCGCTGATTTCTCCACATTAATGTCAATTATTTGCAATTAATTCGTCGAATTTATTATGCTTGTTCGTCCAGTTGAAGCTGTGTAAGACTTACCGATTACAAAATGTAAATAATTTAGAAATGTTCAATATGTAGTAAACAACGTTGGCAAACAGTACGACTATCCAATGTATTTGGGTGAAGTACCAGAAAGGGATCTATGGGACATTATAACGGTTAATGTTGGTACTGTAACGCTATTATCGCGTTTATTAATCGAAGAAATGCGACAATCTGGCCGGGGTGCTATTGTTAATGTATCGTCCGGATCTGAATTGCAACCGTTGCCTTTAATGACAGTCTATGCAGCGACGAAGGTAAAAATCGAACAAAATTACAAATTGAAATTGTTAAAATTGCGTATTTCTGCTTCAAGGCGTATATTAGAAGCTTTACAACAGCTTTAAGATGCGAATATTCGAAACACGGAATAACCGTACAGCATCTATCGCCGATGTTCATCAACACGAAAATGAACGATTTTAGTGATCGTTTACGTAAAACTAGCATTTTTATACCCGATGCGGAGACGTATGCAAAATATGCGATAACTACGTTGGGTAAAATTGAGGAAACTACAGGATATTGGGCACATGGAATTCAGGTATTTACCCAATTTAATTGAGAATTAGTTTTTAATTTTATTGTTTTTTAGTATTTCCTAACGACAATTCCACCAGTTTGGATCCGGGTGTATATAGGCGGTTATCTAAATAGAACTTTAAGGAAAGATTATTTCTCTAAAGTGGACAAATTCAAGGTGAAGAAAGTGGAGTAAATTGTAAAATTTGGTCAATTTAGTAAAAAAACTAGTCTGAAATGTTTGTCTGTTTTATGGGTTTTGTGATTTCGGTGCCTATTATGTTGTTATCCTCAATTTGAAATAAAAATTCGAAAATTTAGTGTTTTATTTGATTTTTGATAAACAATACACCCTTTTATGGTAATTTCATTGTACAATAAGATCAAATTTAAAAACCCAAAATTAGTGAAATTTGCTTTTTATTTGGAATAGCTTCATTACTTCTACCCTCTTTATTACTCTTTCCCCTACAAAAATTCTTTCTTTAGTAAGGCTAAGGCTAAATATTTTCTTTTATATTACAAATTTTTAGTTTAAACTTAAGGGTGAGTTTTCCGATCGTTAGGGAAAGCTTTAACTTCGCTATAAAATGTACTAGAACTCTTCAAAGTTCACATTTTTATAAAGAAACTGAAAATATTTCTACTACAGTGTTTTTAATTTTGTTGTAGACCACCATTCTTACTTCAACTTCTATACAAGATTACCTACTTTAGTGAAATTCCCTCATTTAATACGACTAAGGCTGAATATTTTCTCTTATATTACAAGTTTTTTGTTTAAAAATAACTTTACCATTTCTAATAAGAACTTAAGGGTGCGGTTTAGTTAAATAAAGCTGATTCAAAACTGAACAACTTTTTTAGTTTCCAATGGATTTCAGTGTGCTAAACGGCATTTGAAAGGGC
>JACDRP010001063.1:0-14554 GCA_013841185.1 Hycleus phaleratus | reverse complement strand
CGTGGACACGTTTTTTGACAGGATGCGCACTCTAGATAACTCATTGCTGAAAGAGGATGAGTGCTACATTCACTCATGTTTCTATTTTATCCTCCATCTCTGTATCCATGTAGGTGCGCCAGTACTACCAATCGCACATGGGGAATTTGTTCGGCTTTTAATTGTAAATATTTCTGACATGGTGGAAATTTATTAAAAAAATTAAATTATTTAAATTATTTTTAGTGTAAAAGATAACGTAAAAATACTTCAACGTATCACAAGTTTGACATGTTTACAAAAATACAATCAATTAATCAACAATTAACTAAATAAATATGTGCCAGAATATTAAATTAAATAACCTCAAAAATTTCCGACAACGATAACCATTTATTTAAATATTGCTAATTTATAGATTATTAATAAATAATTTAAGTATTGAAAAATGTTCAAATTGGAATCGTACATTGCACCAATTTTATTGAGTTATGTTGATAAATACATAAAAAATTTCAAACCGGAAGATTCTCAGGTTTCTACCTTTAACAATTGTAATTTTATAATTTTAAATAACAATCATTGTAGGTGTCTCTATGGGGTGGTGATGCTTCATTCCAAAATCTTGATCTACGTTTAGAAGTCTTAGAGCACGAATTACAATCACCGTTTAGTTTCATATCCGGACACATCCGTGAATTATTAATTCACGTACCATGGACGAAATTAACATCAGAACCGATTACAATAACCATAAATACGATTGGTAATTTATTGTTTATAATTTGGATAAAAAATTGTTTTAATTCAAAAATTTTTTACCAGAATGTGTGTTAAAATTGAGAGAACCTGGTGCTAGCGTTCCAACAGAAGTTGCCACTCTTGTCAACAAGGATAAACCCCGTAAAACTACCAAGTAATGGACATTTATATTTCTTCAAATAACCTTGTTTATTATTTCTTATTTTTAGTAAACAATTGGTGGAAACACCACCGAGTTATGTACAATTACTCATCAATAAAATCGTCAATAATATCAGAATTTACTGTAATAATTTGATATTAAAATATGTAGAAGAGGATATTGTATTATCGATGAATGTGCGGCATTTAAAATTTGAATCGTGCGATGACAAATGGGAACCAAAATTTATCGGTAATTATAAAAACAATCTACTGAATTTTAGTTTTTTAGTTGACAATTTTTAGATATTTCACCGACTCATGTAATGATAAGGAAAGTGATATCGATACATGATTTAACGATATGTTTAGATAAACGGAATGCATCAGGTAAAATCGACGTCTATCAAGAGCCTATTTTGTACAAATGTTCAATGACGATGCATTTTTTAAAGAGTTACACATCATCAAATCTCAACAAATCATCACTAACACGACTAGATATTTACTGCAATAAGTACAAATAATCATCCAAAAATTTTACAATTTTAACATTATAATCTTTACAGTATGGAATTTAGTATGACCGAACAACAGGTACCAATGGCTTATCGATTAGTAGTTTTATTATCGGCTCTACAACAGAAAAAACTCAAATTACCATCTGAAACAACCGATAATCCAACGAATTTAGCAGAAATTAAAGATTCAGTTGATGGGCATACTGATACGTGGACAAATTGGGCATGGTCTTATGTATCATCAGTTCTACCAACACAATGGGATGAGAATGTTGAACATGAATTTTTAAATCAATTTGGCCATATTTTACATATTGGTTATTATGTTGATAATGCATCGATAACGTTTAAAATTTCTGAAACAAACGAAAGGAATTATTATCAACAAAAGAAAGTCCGTTATAATCCACTGATAACATTCCAATTTCAAGGTATTTATAGTGAAGTAATTATGATTAGTTTTAAATGGATCAATTGTACATTTGGTATAAGTGAAATAATTCTATTACCGATTGGTAATTGTACATGTTCACATCAGGAGATTATTGAGGAATTTAACGATAGAAACCTCTATTTGAAAATCGGTAATAAAGCAACAAATCATAAGAACGATTCATTATTTGATGCGAAAGCACCTGAAAATAATGGCAATTATAGAAATTACAATATAAATTGGGATTATTACAATACTACAAATACAGAAAGTGTATTATTAGAACGTACACCGGCTTTAGTATTCGATTATATTTACGATATTGGTATGACAGAAGATACAGCGAATGATTTAGTCTCAGAACCCAGTAGTAACTTAGAATATAGCAATTTTACTGAACGTTCATTGTTGAGAATCTGTTGCGGACAATTAAAATTAACGATTTGTTCTGGTTTATATCATCGTATAAATACATTATTGATTGCTGCATCTTTCTACGAATATTCCCCGTATTATGTTGAAAAAGTTGATCCACCTAGAAACGATTTATTACCACCATCTGAGGAAGATTTCGATTCATTAAACGAATATATACCGACACGTTCAATGAAAATTATGATTTTTAATCCAATCGTTGAATTGTATTTGATGGATCATCCGGAATTTACGGCGACTAAAGAATGTCTAGCAAAGAAAGCTAAAGTATTTGTGTTTTATTTACATTTATTTGGTGGATTTATTTTATTATGTTGTAGAAATCCAAGAATTTGCAGTCGAATTCGATTGATTTATTGCCAAAATTAACAATAGAATGTAAATTGATTGAATTCACGAAATTAGATCCAATGTATTTGAATCGGTTAATACATACAACGTCTCAATTACCGGATCCGCCGAAATCAATGTTTGATAGTTGTTTTACAAGCTATAATATGAATATTATCAGTTTAACAAGTCGTTTAATATTGAAAACAATACACCAGACAACAATTCTAATACCTACAAATATACGTTTTGGTTGTAAAACAATACATAAGCCACAATATTGGATCAATCCGGATACTATCCACTATGAAATCTCTTTAGAAATGGATAATCTAACATTGAATGGTACTAATCCGAAATTAATGGTGATTGTTGATATAATTCAAAGTATTTTAAACGGTTACGATACAAAGTTGAATTATATTACAACGTGTCTACTATTCGACGCTGCTAAAGATTATGGTAATTATAAAACTATACAAATTATTGTTGTTATTATTTTCATTACAGATTTGCCATATTTGGAGATAACGGTGGAAAATTTCCATTTTAAAAAACTCCAAACAAATTCAACAGTAACAATAAATTTCCAATTGAATTCAATAAAAGGCTTCATCTATGAACCAATACAACAATTTGAAATACAACAAGTATTGTTCTTATCCGGACCTGATTTGAAAACAAATCAAATACCATTATTCCGTTTTATATTACAATATTCATTAAAACCGGATCTACAAAATCATCCAACGGTTTTATTAATCAATTTACAAGAGATTAAAATTTGTATCGATCCTCTATTATTTAAATGGTTATTATACTATCCTGTTGTATTGACAAGAAAAAGAGATTCGTTTGATGTTAGTAGTAGCGGTAGTAATACTAAATTAAGGAATTTCTCGGAGACTTTGGGTACAATTTCTGAAACGGCAACGTCCAAGAAATTGACCAATTTAGAATCTGTACATAGTAGTTCGGATCGTGAGAAGAGTTTGAATTTAAAAATACCAACAAAATTGAATGAAGACGACGCTAAAATTGACGTAATTTACCAATTTATTATAAATTAAAGAATTAATTGTAAAATTTATAGATTCAAGATCGAATTTATCAATTCTTGAAAAACTGGTATAATGTATGGAAAGGGGCTGTAATTAATGGACATATTTCACAATGCACCATCTATATACCGACGAATTCGATTTCAGCGATCGGTTCTCAAGGTAATTCTCCCCAATTAAATTCAATTATTATTATAAAAATGATTCGAATACAGATATAGAAGATGCAATAAAATTAGCAATGGAGAAACAACAAGCGCCGAATATTATGATAATAAAGTTTCCTTCAGCAACAATACAATCCGTACAAAAGAAGAATCTTTTCAAATTCGTTAAAAATCTACCAATAAAACTACCACAAGATATATGGAATGTTGATAAGATAAGTTTCCCATGGACATTTACAATATCTGATTTGAATATTTCAACAGTTAAAGATAAAAAAATTGATTCATTAATTAAACCGATAACGTTGAATGCAACTATTGGTTTATCAATTAAAAACGATTCATTAGAATCAACTAGTAGTCTAATGGAACAATTGGGTATTTATATACATATAGATACAACACCGATTTTTATATCGTTGATAACAAATCAAATCGATTTATTATTGATAATTTATCGAGGCTTTCAAAATGGTTTATTGAAATTATATCCTGGGAAAATTGGGCAAAAATCAAATCAATTACCACCGATAATAACAGTAAATAGTCCGACAATATCACCGACCGTACGTGATAATACAATTGATAATACAAGTGAGAATACAATATCGGTGAATAATGATGAACGTTACGATAATAATAATGATAATATAAAATTAACAACTTGGATACAATGGACAATAACGAAATTTTCGGTTGAATTATTGACTGATACGAATAAAAATAAGAAAATACAATCGAAATTATTGATTGATATTGAAGATATTGTTAGTTCATTAGATTATCAAAATATTTATTTGAAATTCAAATCGAAAATCGGTTCGATATTAATACAACATTTCCAACGAGATTTAAATCAGCTTGATAAATGGAATAGTGGGAAATTTTCCGGTTTAATAATGCGTCTACGTGATGATTTACCAATAGAGAAACGACACGAAGATGGTGGTTTTATTAGTTTAACAATAACACGAGCTAGTCGTCAACATACGTACAATTTATGGGGTACAACTAATACAACAAGTAAAACAAAAAAAGATGATAAATTGATAAGAACCTCTCGTTATCTAACAGAAATTGTAATCAATATACAACCGATAGATTTAATTATACCGCCAAAGATTCTATTGGAGTTTCATCAGACTTTTCTACCGAAATTTCCTGCAAATGTTAAAAACGATCGTCAAGAGAATTATCGTAATATCGGTAATAATAGTGATAATCCATATTTTGTTCCATTGAGTGGTAATATAGATAATCCCCAAGGAAATCTTCGTAATATTAATGGTAATGGCGCTAATCAATGGTTTAATAATCAGAAATTACCGTTAGCTTATCTAGAATGTCAATCGATACGTATTATAATACCATATTCGTCTGAACAATTATTATTAAATCAACATAATGTTCTAATATTACAAATTAATAAGATTAATTTAAATCCGAGTGTAGTTAATCCAATCTGTCGTACACCGATACGTCCTGATATTTACCGACAAGCGGCCCAAGCACGTATTTTAAATATACCAGGTAGTGAATTAGAAGATCGTCAATATCAATTGGATATTGTTGGTTTTAGTATATCAACAATAGAATGGGAGGATTTCGATAGTAACATTCTAAATCATCGAAATACTAACGAGAATCCAGCATTAGAATGGAATAATTTGGAGAGTGGACAAATCAATATCTGTCCAACTTTGAATTTAAAACAAATCATTGAAAGGTAATTGATTTAATGCATATAATCATAGATTAAGATGATTTTTTTTAGAATTGATATTAGTTTAGTAGCAGCCCCGGCGATGGTTTATAAGACTGATGATTTAGTAATTTGTGGACATTCATTTGAAATGAATGTTGTAACGGATGTAACGATTCAATTATCGTTTGAACAAATACGATTAATATCGAAAATCGCTGATGAAATCCAACAAACTCCCACTAGAATCGTAATCAATGATGTTGATAATAGAAAAATCGATTTAATTCAACCTTATTTACATTTCGATCAATCAACATTTACAAACGATATTGAAATCGAAATGACTGATTTCTATAAAGATTCCGGTATTGATACATCGGATATTCGTAGTGTTTTCTCATCGAAACAGATAACGCAACAGATACAGAAAAAATCTAAACCCACTGGAGGTGCTGCTGGCGGTCTTATATTTTGCCATATACCGAGTGATATTTTGTTTACAGCCGGTAAAATTTGTTTAATTTTGTATGAACAATCCAAGAATAATAGTAGAAATGTATTGGTAAAAACCCATAAAGATTTGGACGATGATCGGAATTATGAAGCGTCAGAAGAGGAGAGTATTGAAGATGTTAATTTACAACAATTAATTAAATATTCGCCTTTATTATTTATACAAATCTCGCAACCGAATGTTTATTTGTCGATACAACAACTATCAAAACGTACACAAATCTCATGTTTTGATCTAGCAATTAAAATGAACGATATTGTGGAAAATTTACAATTAACTCATATACCGACACAACAAGATTTCCATTTAAAATTATTGGAAACGAAATCCGGGGATCCAGATCCTGTTACTGGAATACCACCGGCATTTTTCACATTAAAATACTTGTATGAATTGGGTAAAACTAGCGATATTTCAATACAAATATCACGACCGACCAAATTAACATTAACAACCAGAAAATTACTGGATTTAATCGGTTTAAATAATAGAATTGGTGAGAATTGTGAAAAATCACCGATAGAGAAACGGAATATAAGCGACAATCAGGATTTCGGTGAGAATAAATCGTCGGTTCGTCAATTGAAAACGAATTTCCGTGGTATTGATTCGATTGAATTGAAAACTGTACAATTAGTCGTAGTATGGCAGATTGATACGTTCGAAACTAGTTTAAGTGTGAATCAATTGAAGAATCGATTGACTTTATACGATCGTCCGGAGAAGATTTCGAATTTTACAGAAATTCAATGTTGTAATCTAAATATAAATCAACAAAATTTGATAAATCCTTGGAGTTGTACCGTGGAAACGTGCTGGTTTTTCGAGACATGGCAAACAAATAATGATCGTCCATTAATGAATGTTGCCTTAAATTGTGACGGTTTTATTATCAATTTCTGTCCAGAACGTATGAAAAATTGCGAGATTCTTGTAAAAGAATTCTCCGAATTTGTGCCAACATCTAGGACAACAGAACAAAAACAAAAACGAGTTTCAATCAGAGGGACCCCAGCAAAACAACCGGAAAAAGAACAGTATTACAAAGACGATTTAAGAGCTGGAGCCTTCCAATTTATCGACAATAATACGAATAATCTAGACGAATTACCGCTACCGTACCAGGTAATATTTTGGCATAATACAGAGATAACAGCGATGGCTTGGCGCTATCCACATCCACGAATTCTAACAAAAATACGCGTATTTCCTGTACCATTTGAAATTTCATCGAATATCGAAACGAAACAATTGTTATGTCGTTTACAATATTGGTCGGATTATCAAAATTGTTTCATTAATTATTTACAATTCTATCTATCGGAGACCGATGTGAATTATTTAAATTTACCAAATATTCAACCACAACGTGCTGTTGCCTCTATATGGCGTGTTGTTTTAATTAATTTGAAACAAACAGATGATCAATTCCAACAAATACCGATATCACCAAGAGCTTTAGCAGCTTGTATGCGTATTGATTCGTATTTTAATCATACATTAATACCGACAATAACATCACTTATCAATATTGATAAAATCGAATTGAATTTGTACACGGTATTCGGTGATAATAGTGATAAAACTGTGATATTACCGGATTGTTTACGTGATTACAATTCGGATATGATGATACCGGAAACTCATTGTTTTTTGAAATTTTTATTGAATAATTCACGTTTAAATCTAGAAAGATGGACGAATGGTACTTTATCGGTTGAATTGAACAGTTTAATAAAATCAACGATTTTGGATTATATGTTTTTAATTGAGACTACTTTAATTGATGAATTTGCTTTTAAAATTGATGTGAATATAGCAAAAGAGTTGCAATGTTCGTTAATTATGGATAATGTACGTTTATTATTCGGTCCAAATATCGCCCATACATTGATTGTAAATAATAAATTATGGCTACAATATTTGAAACAATACAATAAAAATAATTTTATTCCATTTACACGATATGTTATCTGTAATAATACCAACGTTACATTGAAATTCGGCCAGGTTAACACAGACGAAGAGATTTATTTATTATCGAAATCATTCCATTTATACTGTTGGCGTTCGTATAAACATGAACGAAAATTGTGCCTAACAATCGAGAAGAATTGGACGAAACCTTTCTATATCGACTATGATGGCTACTACACAATTCCGCTAAACAATACAGATAACGATTCAATAATTGTTAATATCAAATCATTAACACCAACACAAAAACAAATAATTTTCATTGGACAATTGATTGTATCGAATATGCTATTAGAGCATCTTGAATTGAAATTATTTCAAAAAACCAAAGATGATAAAAAAGATAAAGAATTAAATCGAATACCTAGGGATATTTTAAAAGGCAAAACAATAGCACCATCAATTCTATTAAAATCGAAAACCGAATATTTTGTGCGTTTACGATTCTTCGGTTTGGATTCCTCATGGACTGGTGATATTCCATTACGTGAACATACAAGAAGCGCCCAACCTTGGCTCGTTAAAGGCAAGTCAATAAGCAATTAAAAATGTTGATTTTATTTGTAGATTATTGTAGTTCCTCTCCAAGAACGCGGCCAATTTTTGAGTGTTTGGTGTCGGATTATTGTGCAAGATTTACAGAAAACTCGTAGAATTCTAGCGTTGTTATGGCCTTTATTTGCCATAAAATCGAATCTACCGATTCCGTCAAATTTACATATATTTACACCATCTTTGAACATACATTTAGACACTGTAGTTAACGGACAAGGCGAATTACAACAACTTTACTATCCTGGTACAATTGATCATTCACACCAACTCACATTTAATACAGAGTAATTCTTTTAGAATCTTCTAAATTTGTTGATAATTTTTAAAATTATTTCAGTGATAATATTACAATATCTCAGCCGTATATTCCGTTAAGTTATCGGCAAGTGGATCACGAGCAATTCTTCAAAAAAGCCGATAAAGAGAGCATCGATGATATTTTGTTAAAATTGAAAGACTACAACGAAACTAAATGGCCATATTTCGGTGATGATTGGGACGATATTGTATGGACCGTTGAAGATCAACCTCAAACAACCGTTCTGATAAGCTATCGGAATGCTTGCCAATACTCCAGTGCCTTATTAATTGAATTAACACCATGGTGTTTATTAGGAAATATTTTCGGTTGTACAATTTCTCTAATGTCGAATAACATCGAATTGTGTCGGGTCTCACAATACGGTATTGTAACACCGCCGAAACTTGAAGAAACTTTCCATTTAGGTATCGATACTGGTAACGATTGGTGTTATTCAAGTCCGTTACAATTAGCAAAATCCGATTGGAGTCAAGCTTTCTATATGCCGACAATTTCTGGAACCCTTCCGATTGAGGGCAATTTAAAGACTATCGTAAAATGTGGTTCTTATGTAGGTTTAATTAATTATTAGAGATGTTATGGATTTCTTCCAATTGAATTCTGAGCTACATAGGATAATCTGTTTTCTTTAATTTTTTTCATATTTTCCCAGTAATTTAGCAAATATCGAAGTTTCAATGATTTCATAATATTTAGCAAACTGAAGGAGCTCTTCAAAGCGTTAAAATCGTGGAACATGTTTCGTTTTATGTTTTTATATTTTCCCCTATAATTTAGCCAATATTCCCAAATTTTCAATGATTTTTTACAGTATATAACGCTTTCCAAATTTACAAGAAATTTTCCGATGGACTTCTCAATTTTCCGGAAATTTGACACTTTTTTTCGTTTCTGTTTCTGTTTTATTCCTGTTATTGCTCTTTTGTAACATCTCTATTAATTATGTTCTAATTGTTTTAATTAACTAATTATTGTAGATTTGTATGGTGAATATGTCGAGTTCGATAATGGACGACATACGATTATTAACGGTATCATCAACGCATGTTTTTAGTAATCGTATGATAACACAAATTCAAGTATTATGCCTGGCTGTACCTGATAATTTACAACAATATGAAATACCCAAAAATATTGACGAATTCTCGTTTTCAGTAGCGCCACATTCCAATGAAAAGTATACAATTAAAAAAAATCAATTTTAATCACTATAAAAATTCGATTAATTATAGAAATGGTGTATCAATATTGCGTTGGTATTGTGTTGATGATATTTTAGATAATAACAATTGCGCCTTTTATGTATGTTTAGCATTACGTCCAAATGATGGTTGGTCGTGTCCGATACGTGTTGATAAAGCAATTCGAAAGAGTCTTGCTATTAATTCAAATAATCAATCAGTAATTGACAATTTAAAAACAATAAAAAAATATTTCAATTATATTCAATTTTAGGTACCTGTAGTTGTGACAACAACCGAAAATCACGGTCAAATTTATATTTCTTTATATCACGATGATCGGCCACAGATTCTACTAGAAAATCGAATCGATACATCCCTCCATTACGGACAATCTTCAAGTGACGACGATGGTATTATCAATGAAACGAAACATTTCAAATGGTTGAATCGGATTAATAGTGGACAAAGTGTTTATTATACAATGCCTTTAGTATCGGAGCGATTTCCAGAAATACCGCAATCTAATTCTAATGAGAAAATCGTATTGTCGCATACAAACCAACGTATTTTCGCTATTTTTATTAATTTTATTGCCATTCAAGTAATAATTTTGTAGATTTTTCGAATGAATGGTCATCTCCAGTTGGTATAAATAGCAATTCGGAACAATATCTACGAATTCCTGGTTATGGTGATGTGAAATTAGTTGTAAAAATTACAGCATATACAACTCTACTTGCAATAGAGCCAGTTAGTCAGGTGATATTAATGAAATTCGTAATATTTCTTGTTAATTTCTTTGATTGTAGGTTGAAATAAACGCTTTAGATATTCGTGCACGGTTATCACAACATGAGAGTGGTGAAACTCAGGACGAATTCGTACAAAATGTAGAAATTCTTATTTTTTTATTCGAAATTTATTTATTTAATAATTTTCAGGATTTCTCAATTGATTATTTATCGAAACCTGATCCGAATATTTCATTGAATACATACGATCATCTATTCACAACAACTTTACCGATAAGTGGAATGAATTGCCAAATTTTTACGTTCATAAAATCGTTGAATATCATGTTGATATCGGATCAGAATATCGAGAATTATATACAAGAAATTGCCAGTTTTACATTTGATAATATTTGTTTGGATGTTAAACAAAACGAGATACTCGATATACAACTTTCAATAGTTGATATACAATTTGATAATCAATTGTATATGAAGGAATCGTGCGATTTTCCTGTCGTTTTAGTTAGTCGTGAGGCACGTTCGAAGGTTGATTTTAATATTTTTGAAATTAATGTGGATGAATTGTTCGAAATTTTAAATAACCATTCATTATTTGTGGCATTATTAACAGTAGAAACATGGAAGGATTCGTTGCGTAATTGTACAGTTTCCGGTGTTAGAGATTTGAGGATAATTTTAAATCCAATCAGTTGTTATATTGATGATTCTTTTATAACTAGAATTAGTGAATATTTTAAAACATTATTCCCATTGAAAACTCTAAGATATACAACAAGACAAAAAATAACTTACTCGAAATCAGTTGTTAAAATACCGTATTTGGTTATATGGCAATCCGATATGATGGCACATCCGATGAATGTAAAAAATATAACAATAGAACCGTTATCAATATTGTTATCGGTACATTGCAGTGTAAAGATGTATATAGCATTAGATCAATCACCGTTACAATTCGGCCGATTTAAACGTAAACAATTATTAACAACACCGTATCGTTTAGGGCATGCAATGACGATGCATTATTTATCTGGTGCAATTTTCGGCGCCGGTTGGGTGGTTAGTTCGTTAGAATTATTGGGTAGTCCTAGTGGTTTAGCCAGAGCAATGGGTAGTGGTTTAAGGGATTTTATTAATCTACCATATAGAGGTTTAATACAAGGACCGTGGGCTTTTGTTATTGGTATAACCCAAGGATCGGCATCATTAATGAAACATATAACGGCTGGTACTTTACAATCTGTAACGAAATTAGCATCGAGTGTTGCCAGGAATTTAGATCGTTTAACTTTAGATGAAGAGCATTTAAAACGAACGGAAGAACAACGACGACAGAAACCTCAAGGCGTTGTTGAAGGCTTCAAACAGGTAGATTTCGTTATTTTATCGATTTATGAGTATTTCATTGTAAATTTTCAGGGTTTAACTGGTTTAGGTATAAGTATATTGGGTGCAGTTGGTGGTATTGCCGATCATCCGTTACGTTTAGTGATAACAGACGGCGCATCAGCGAAATCTCTAGTAACAGGTCTTGGTTTAGGGCTAGTTGGTGTTGTAACGAAACCATTAAGTGGTGCAGCTGAATTGGTTGCTCTAACTGGACAAGGTTTATTACAAGGTGCCGGTTGGAATTCTCTACCACAGCCACGTTCAAAAAAAACGCAACAATTAACGGAAATTTCATCATATTCTCAATTGAAATATCAATGGAAATTAATTAACACAATAGCGAAAGATTTATTGTTTCTTATTGAGGCAACTTGCGATGATTATAGTGGTGTTGTATTAATTTTAACGAAAGATTGTTTAATTATTGTCGATTTAGAAACGGATGCAATTAAACGTTTAATTAGTTTACAACAATTACAAATTATACGGAACGTTGAAGATCCAACATTATTAAGTTTTAAAATTATTAAACCGATTGTTGTACAGAAAATAGAAGATGAAACCGAAATGGATCCGGCTTGTCGGGCACGTATTGTTGATTACGTTCGAAATACAGCCACATTATTACAGATACCTGAAATTAACGATAATGATGGTGTTACAATGAATTTTGATGAATGCAGAAATGAGATAATTGTATTTTATGTAAATCCATTGTATAGAAATCATTTTCTGTGTTTATTCAATATGGCTAAACAACAAACACAAACCAACTGTAATTTTCCTGTTTTATAAAAGAAGAATCGATAAAAATAAATTTTATTTTTATCCACAATACAGTCAAGTGTAACATCGAACAATTTCAGATCTATCAAATTCCCTATCACATAATTTACAAGAAATTTTAATTTTACTGTTAATTAAACAATATCTACAGTAATAATGATTACATGGTAATGAATATAGAATATTAAAATTCTCACAATTAATACATTTCCTTGAAGATTTAACTCGTTTATTATTATCATGACTAGATGAATGACCAACAGTTCGTTTTAAATTGAAAGTAATCGGATTTTGTGAATGCTGCAATAGGAACATATCGATGCGACTTTTCAGCGCAACATTTAGAACCGGCCTCCGATTATCGGTGAATTTTAAACCAGTGAACGGATCACCAGGTTTACGTCCGAACGATGCTTCATTTTCGTTATGTTTCTCTAAAGTTTCCTTATCTACCGTTTTACCAGACGGTAAAGTCATCGGCAATGCCATAATTTCACAAGTTAAATCATCAATAAAGTCACTAGGAATCTCGAATTTGTCCTCTCCAATCTTAGATTGTTGATTTTTACGTTTAACTAAACCCATTAGTTTATTGATCGTTTCTATTGTTGATTGTGAACAGATTTTTGATGGTTTTCCGACAATTTGAATTGACGCTAAACACGGTACTGTATGATTCGTCCTGAATATCGCCACTTTAATGCTTGTTGCATTCGTGAAATATCGAATTGTATCTTTTTTGAAGAAGAATAACGCTTTACTGTTATCGTTTAATAACGGTTCAGGTGGATGTTCTTTCGTAAATTTACGACTATCACAAAATACAACACCAGATTCATCGTAAATCGCTTTCGATATTGATATATATTGTGTGGATTTAGCGAAAATCTCAATACCTGTACATCGTTGATTACCAATTGTTGTATTTAATGAAATATAAGCAATATCAACTGGACAAATAAACTCAAATTCGATCTCCACAGGAGGCTTGATTACTGTGTAGGCTATAAAACCTCTAGCACGAATTGCTGAATTTGAATTAATCAGATTTTCAGCTTCATAATTGTCCATTGTTGGTGATTTACAACTGACTTTTGGTAATAATCTCGGATCCAGAAAATTAAACATTTTTAAAATATCAACAATAATTTATTAAACATAACCTCAACTACAACGGCTACAACTGTCAAAAACGTGACGTTTATCCCCACTAAAACTTATGTACAGTAAAGGCATTTTTAGTGCTAACATAAGAAAGATGCTTAATATTGCGATATACTTCTGTAAACTACCTATCACAAAATATCAATTAATACGGAACTTCTTTTATTAGTTTGCGTCCCTGGTGCAAATTATCGTGCTTCTGATGGTAGATTTCTATTTTTATGCACGTAGACGAATGGCCTTAACTGTATATACTTTTCAAGAGTCCTTGTGGCAAATCTCGATAGAGGGCACAGCCTACGATTTGTGCGGTAAATTAAAAGAATGAAGTTCGAACTAAATTCTGTTTTTGTATAATTCTAGTCGTATATTAA
>JACDRP010001062.1:0-14573 GCA_013841185.1 Hycleus phaleratus | reverse complement strand
TGGAAAATCATGCGCGCTGTTCCACCATATAATATTCACACAACGATTCCACTGTATATAACCGTTGTGAGCGCCAGTACGGCCAAAATTGGTACTTCTTTAGAATAACAACCGGATCAAATAGCCAAACAGGCCTACACATGTAATTTCCAAAAAGAAAAAAAAGATTGAATTAAACAAAGTAAGTGTAAATTTATGTTAATTAAAAAAAAACAAATAATTGAAAAAAACAGAAGTGAATTTAGTTTTAAGTTTGTAGTAATTTGAATTGTTATAATTTAAAAATTGCTAATTTTTACAACATAACCTCAAATTATTGTAAAACTGGTTGCCTAGATTTGAACTTAAATTTTTTAATAAATATAAAATAACTTTGGTCAATTAATACCGAATATAAAATAAACCAACCAAATATTTATCGTTATTGCTCAATTTTAATTGGAATAATTGAAATAATATAAAATTCACGATCAATTATTGTAAGTTGTTAGGTTAGGGGAATTTGTACATGCGCACCGATAACTTGTAATCATTGCGCATGTCAATAAGTTAAACAGAAATAACAACATAGTAACGGTAATATAGTGGAGTAGGATAGATTGAATGTTTGTATCTTGTTTATATATTGTTTATAACCTAAATTGTTGATATTTAGTAAAATTGAAAAAATATCCAACTTTTTTATAATTTCAAGATTATGGATTGTTTGTACGCTCAACCGATTGATGAAAATGAAGCGGATTACGATGTTTATGAACCGAAAGTCTACCAAAGTGATGAAGTTATAATTATTGATGATGATGATTCTAATATTAATAACGGTAATACACCGAAACTGTACCAAAGTGATGAAGTTATAATCATTGATGATGATCCTAATAATAATAATGGTGATAACAGAAGATTAACAGATGAAGAGAATAACAATCCAAGACAACTTGATGATAGTGATCCTAATAATAATAGTCAAAATAATGGTGATAACAGAAGATTAACAAATGAACAAAATTTTGATAAGAATCCACGACTTGATGAAGCAGATAATGCAAGTGATTTGTGTTATTCTTGTAATGTACTGAATGAACATTCATATTCTTGTTCATTTACCTGTAAATTGTGTTGTTCACATTCCCATTCACAAAAATCACCACATAATCACGTGAAAAATAAAACGAAGAAAAAGACTAAAAATAATGTAAAGAGTTCCCTATATAGAGCTTTCAGATGTAATACGTGTTGCTTTATATGTTTTCAATATGTAAAAATGCAAAAACATTTAAATAACTCCAAACGTTGTCGTAAATAATTTTTTTATGTGTTTGACTAGAGTTGATTTTTTTTTTTTAATATTTTTGTATAAAAGTTTTGTACTGATCAAGATTTTCAATTCAGTATAATTTTATTTATTATTTACAACTAACCTAGAAAAGATTTTTCTTAAAGGGGGATGGGAGCTTAGATCTCAAAAAAGCGAATATTTAGTCGATGAATTCTCCATTAGTTGGATACCTAGAGGGCATTTCTAGATCTACAATACAGATGAATTTGTTTTGGAAAGTTTCAAGCAAATTATGGTTTATAGAGGAAAATGCCTGTTTCTTCCATTTTCCTCTATAATTTAGTAAATAATACTTATTTCTCAATGATTCAAACTATCCTTTACAAAAAATTAAAAGCACCTTCCAAATATTTAAGAAATTTTCCAATAGGCTTGTTAGTTTTTTGGAAAATGGGAAAAAACTTTCAAAGGCGTATTTGGGCAAAATTTTAGACGTAGAAATGTTTCAAAGGTTTATAGGAGGGTCCCTAGAGATAATTTTACCAAAATTTGAGCCTCGTAGCAAGTTGGTCAAAGAATAACGAATGATGTTCCCAATTTTTTTTTCTCTTTTTCTCCATTTTATTCTGGAATGGGTAGAAATATCTTGCATTTATTCTAGAGTGCAATGGAGAAAATGGGAAAAATATGTGGGGAGAATCCTTGAGCCATTCTGAGTCATTTAAGGTACTTAAAAATAGCAATCTTTTCCAAAACGAGCATTTTTTGACCAACTTCCCGGTGAACTACGGAGTTCAAATTTTCGTACAATCATCTCCAAGGACCGCTCTAGAAATTCTTAAAAAAATTCAAATCGCCTATCAAATAATTGTTTTTAACCTAAATTCTTAAAATTTTATCATTAATTGTTACCTACAATTAGTTTATGTTTGGGTGCATTTTTGCCCCAAAAGCTTAACTCATGGCAAAATTGTGTTAATGATTGGCCAAAAGGAGAATTTTTATAACAATTTTCTTCATGGATTTGCAAAAAGGAAACGATTCGGAGATTTTTTTGTCGCTTTTGGGTTGAAATTCTCAACAATAAGTCTACGTTCCAAGGCAATTTTGCCTTAATTCGTCAGTTTTTGGACTAAATTCGTATCGTTACGACAATATTTTATCGCAAAGACCGAATTTTAAGTCCAAGTCTACATTTTTAGTTTTTTTGTCATTTATTTCGGGCATTTGGCGAATTTTGCTACTGGGCTGGCTTTCGAAAAATTTAAATTCACAGTTTTAGTCAACTTTTTGATCAATTATTTGACATTTTTTAAACAATATCTTCTAGAATTGGAATTATTTTTGATTAACTTTTAGAACTTAGATTTAAGCCATTTTGAAACCTTTATTTTCAAAAAACCAAAGAGCTTCGTGTGGACAGACAATCCATATGTTTGTAAACTGTCCAAATAAATTGAACTAAAGTCAATGGTAGCCCCAAAAAGACTAAATTTGAAGACTTTTTCAACTTTTAACCCTGCAAATTTCCAATTTTTATATAATAAAAATGTCTTTTCTCTGAGAACAAGATGTTGCAAAAATTGGAACGATTTTTGGCCACATTCTACAACTTGGACTTAAGCCAATTTGAGACGTACGCTGGTGTGTAAACTTGAGTTTGCACACCAGTCATGTCTGGCTTGAGCCAGACACGACTTTTTAATATTTTAGCAAATTTTTCAATGGTCCTGAAAGGCTTAAGAACCAAACAATCCAAATAATTTCAATAAATTGAATTAAACTCAATGGTACTCTCAAAAACACTAATTTTGAAACATTTTCAATTTTTAATCTATATTCCAATTCATTTTTTTAACATAAAAATGTTTTCCCCAAAAATAAAAGGCTGAAAATTTTTCAACAATTTTTTGCTATACTTTAGAATCAAGTCTTAAGCCAATTTTAGACCTTTGCCGCGAAAAGGAACATCTCAAGTAAGCAGCATTCTCAGTTAAAACCAATTTTCCTGATGTTTTAAAAAGCTTAAGACCCAAACGTTGCAAACAAACTTAACCAAACTCAATCGTAGTCCTAAAACATGAATTTTAAAGCATTTTCAATTTTTAATCCATAGTCCAAATTATCAATTTTTAAGCAATAAAAACATCTCTCATAAAAAAACGCTGCAAAACTGGAAGAATTCTAGGCAACACTCTAAAACTTAGGTTTAAGCCAATTTGAGGCTTATTTGATAAAAGAAATATCTTCAAAAACCAAATGGTTTCATGAAGACTTAAGTCAGACAAAATTTTCGAATATTCCAGCAAAATCCTCAATTAAGATCAATTTTTCTGATGGTTCTGTAAGGTTCAAGAGCCAGAAAATCCAAATAAACTGAAGTAAGCTGGTCCTAAAACACTAAATTTTAAGGCATTTTCGACCTTTATTTCATGTTTCAAATCACCGGTTTTAGTACTATAAAAATATCACCTCGCCTGGAAGAAAATGTTATAAAAAATTGAATTTATTTTTGGTTACCCCCTGGAAATTAGACTGGAGTTCATTTAGTCTATTTGGGATTTTTGTTGAAATAGTTTCAGGTAGACTACAGTCACACAAAATTTTTGATTCTAGCAAAATTCTCAGTTAACGATTATAAAAGGCTTAAGGTCCAAAAGATACAGAAAACTAAAGCAAATCAAAGGAAACTCAATGGTATTCGTAAAAATATGGAATTTTACCACATTTTTAACTTCTAATCCATGTTCACAAATCATCCACTTTTGAAGAATATGCTGCAAAAATTGGAATCATTTGCGACTACATTCCAGAATTTAGACTTAAGCATGTTTGACGCCTTTGGTGGAAAAAGAACATCTGCAAAAAGCAGAGAGCTTTGTGTAGATTTGGGTCATACATTATTTTTAAATAATGCAAAATTTTCAATGAAAGTCAATTTTCCTAATGATTTCAAGACTTAAGAGCCAAATGACCAAAATGAATTAAACTGAACTCAAAAACAGGCTGCCGAAGGGTATGAATTAATCATTATTTTTTGAATAAATCCATTTAATAACAGCTTCAACTGTAGAAAATACAAATGACCTAATCTACTTAATGCTAGAAAAGAAGTCAGCATTAAAATTACTGTTAATGCTAATAAACTACCCATGCATTTTCAACAAAAATTGAACAATCTAGCGCACTTGTAGTTTAGCATTAACAATCCATAATAAACGAAATCTAACAAGTATAAAACAATTAACAAAAAAAAAAGCGTAAAAATACAAGCTCCTTTATCTTCCCTTTTGCTCGCTGGCTCGCTCGCTCGTCATTTTTTGGCGGGGCATTGTCTTCAAATACAAGTAGCTTGATGGTGTAACAATTGCGATGCCGGTATCATATCAGCACAAAATTCACACGGCAATTCAACTTCCGGTGAATTTGGTTCCGGTGGTGGTGGTGCAACGAAATAGTCATCCGGTTCCGGTGAGGAGGCACCACGCCGACGTGGATTATAACGCGCCAAATCCGGTCTACAACCGGTTTCATGTTGGATCAAATCCTCATGGGGTATCGGTGTTTGGCAGAATTCACAAGGTATTAGAAGCTCAGTTGGTGGATTGCGACGACGTCGTGGCGGCTGTGGGGCGGGACCTGGATAAAAATATAGAAAAAATTATTGGCAAAACATCAACTAACAATCATTAACAAAGTAGTTAACCTCGAATATCACAGAAAAAAAAACAACTAGGTTAAGGTTTTGTTGCTAAAATTAATTAAGAAGCAGCTTCAGTTAGTTAAGTGCTGTAAAATTGAAGCCAAATTAATTTTACACACACACAGTTTTTGAACCTTTATTATGATTGAAATGGTTCCGTGGTACTGCCCCATTATGCCTTAATGGTACTGTAATGCTGGCTGAATCATGTAATAAATTTCGAATATATTCAGTTTTACCTGTATGAAATTATAAAAGAATATATATTTTGTATAAAAATGTAAGAATTGTAAAGAATAATGAACATGCATACAATTCATTCAAATATGGTTACTATCTCAGTATATAAACATGCACAGATAGATAGATAGAATCGGTCATAAAAGAGAGTTAAAAATGTTCATGAAGGGTAAGAACCAAAAAATTTGCAGCCCTTCTAGGGACTGACTACAACCTACAAATAAAGAAAGATCTGCAGATAGAAAAACATACTTATATAAATGAACATTAAAGCATAATTCTCGTTAAAATGTAGAAAAAAATGAGATTATCCATAGTTAGATAGCAGTGGACTTTTAGAAATGTAATGAGTCGGCCTTTGAAATTGATTATTATAGGAACTAAGGGGACGAAAAATGCTACGATTGCATGAGAAGTAGAAAAAAAAAAGCTTTGGAGCCCTTTTGTGGGGTAACTAAAGCACAGTCAATGGAGACAAATTTACAAATAGGAAAGGATCAAAATCCACAAAGTTAAAAGTTAAAAAACGCAACAAATCTTCTAGTATCAATTAAAAATGCTCGTTGAAATGTAAAAACTAATTAAAGTTTTGGATATCTAGACTCGGAGTGAACTTTTAATAGACATAAAAACTACGAGCTTCCTTTTGGAAGTGGTCACTAAAGAGAGTTATATAAGCAAATCTGTTAGGACTTCATGAAGAGTATGAACAAAAAATTTGGATGGGCTAACTGAAGCAGGCAGGAAGGTTCAAATTTCAAAATTGAGGTAGAACTTTATAAAACCTAATAAAGCTTTCAAGTGAATTAAACGTGAGATACTAAAGCCAATTTTTTTTTAAATACAGAAAAAAAGATTGAAACTACCCATAGATGAGCAGTAGACTTTTATAATGGGTATAAAACAATGGATATAATAAAATGGAACTTCAAAATGCTAAAATTTCATGAAGAAATAAAACTTACTTTAACACATAAAAGGACAAAGATCTATAAATAGAAAATGATCCAAATTCAAAATTCTAGCAAAAGTTTACAAAAAAATCCTCTGATTAACTAAAAATGAACGACATTGAAGTGTAATTCTTCTCAAATATAGAAAAAAGATTGAGGTTATTCGTAAATAAACATTAGAAAACCTGACGAGCCTGCTACTATTAAAGTTGGTCCTAAATGAAGTTAATGGAACAAAATATGATAGAAGTTTCAGAAGGGTGTGAACAAAAACTTTGGGACTGTTCTATGGATTAGCTGGAACCCCCTGATCTTCAGCTAGGAAAGGATCAATGTTCAAAAATTAACGATATTGAAAGTCAATTCTTGTTAAAGTGTAAGAAAAAAAAACGATAAGGTTAGGTAGACAGTGGACTTTTAATTAGTAGGGCAATAGAAACCTAATATTTTGGGCTTGGAGTATGAAGATAAGAATAGAAGCTATGGAACCCTTCTATGCATTCCATAAACTCCTTTCAAGAAGGAAAAAGGTTTGCCAAAACTTTGCAAAGCTCAACAGGACGAACACCCAATAAAATAAACTATAATGATGCTTTATGTTAAACTATGTATAATCTATCAATAGAACTGCTTAAATACTTTTACTTATTGTTAGTGTTGTATTAGACTGTAAAGATAGGAATAGGTACTATACATTGGTTTGATACTCTCCACAAAAAAAAATTCCATAAAACTAATGACTAAAAAAAACACTTACTGCCATATAAAAGCATAATTTTTGGATTTAATCAATTACCTTCAAGAAAAAGACCTGCCAAAACTGTGCAAAATCCAATAAAGTCTCTGGGGCTAACTAAAAACGAATGATATTGTTACCTGATGCGTGTTAAAATATAAATTCAAGGAATACTTTGTGCCCTATTGGAGATAAAGGAATATAAACTATCGATTGAAGGGTGAAGATTTTCCAAAATTGCGCAAAACCAAAGAAAGCTTCTGGAACTAAATAAAAACCGACGATATTAATGCCTTGTACTTGTTAAAATATAAAGGCATCAAAAAAAAAGCTTAGTGCCCTGTCGAAACAATTTTTAGTTTGAAAAATATCAACAAAGGCAGAAATAGAAGCTACAGAACCTTTCTAAGGATTTATTGAATCATCACCAAGAAGGCAAAAGGTTTGCCAAAATTATGCAAAACCCCCCAAGAAAAACTTCTGGAAATAACTAGTACTTGTCAAAATAGGAAAGTAGTCCCCAAGGCATCCATTAACCCACTTAGAGCTCAAAAGGGACAATTAACTGCCCTATTGGAGCATGTTTTTTGATAAAAGAATACTGAGACAGTAAACTTATCTAAGTGAATTGTATGTGCAAACTTACAATCAAGGCGTCTTGTTATCTCTTTATAACTCTCCCCTTTATCCTTTTTTAATCCAGTTGACGATCCTGAAGTCCTTAATGTTGTTGGAAATGAATATAAAGTTGCATCAACTGTTGTAAATGGTGTAAATGGTGTTGGTCTTGGACGGGTTGTTGTTATATCACGATTCGTTGTAGATTCCCATGATGCTCTAGGACCTGGTTCATCTTTCAATTTCAAAAAACCATGATTCGAATCCATATGAATTTGTTTATATTTAAACATAACTAATTCACCACATTCTAAACATTTATCAGTTCTAGAACCACAATAATTCTCATGTTCATCTAACTCTAATTTTGGTAATTCTAAATCACAAAATTTACATGCCAATAAACTGGATGCAGATGGCGCTGTTGTTGTTGTTTTTGTTGCTGGTAGTGGGGTTGTTTTAATTGGTGATTTTGTAGGGATTTTAGGCTTAGCACCACCATTATCACCATTCATTGTATATTCTTTAACTTTTTGATTGGTTGTTGCATTATCAATTGTTTTAGTAGTATTACCTTTTTTTGTTGTTTCGTTTACTGTATAACCGGTATCAATGAAACGTTCATATCTTTTCAATTCACGTTCTTTACGTGCTGCAATTTTTCGTTCTTCAATTGTTTTACGGTCTTGATAATATTGACTGTTTTCTAATTTTATTGGAGGTTGTGGTGGTGGTGGTGATGTTTTCTTTGTTTTTATTGGTTTAATACAAGTTTTTTTATGTTCATCAAATTGATTCTTTGGGATTGGTTCTTTACATATTTGACATAATGTTATATTACGGGCACAATGGACTGTATGCATCACATAATTCGGTTGTGGTATCTCTTTTTTACTGTAAATGTAAAAGAAAATTCAAACTTAGCGCCAAATTACCATAAACAATCAAAGAATTTAACTAAATTAAAATAACGTTCATCTATTGGCTAGAAAAAAGACGCGCAATTCTCATCAAAAACGTATCCAGAGTTAATCTACAATANACTAAATCTAACATTTGGCAATATATTTTATAAATATCTGAATAAAGCTACGACAGTATCTACAATCTTGCAGTTGACCATAATTTTGGTATGTAGTGTCGTAGCTTTCTTCAAACACTTGAAAATTATATGAACAAATGTCAAATTTATAGTAAAGTATGAAATAAGCTTCGATTATCGAAAAAAGAGGTATTTTTCAAACATGTCAAGTGTATCACGGTTATATACCCTGTAGCTGGGTATGGCTATGCTTTTGGTATGTAATGTCGTAGTTTGCTTCTTATTTTTCCAAGTTTGGCATTTGTTAGTATATTTTTAAGGATCCGAACAAAGTTACAACACTACGTAAGTAAATCATAACCAAATATGAGGTAAAATATTGACATATGAATCAATCTACGACCAAGACCAAGACTTAGCCAACTGAGAGGTGAAATTGCAGTGTTTCACGATATTTCTTTCGCAGTTAACTTAGTGCGACGAGATATATTGTGAAACAGTCTTTACAAGCTGTACAGGATGTTCCAGGGTGTCAGAGTTGGTTATGTCTTGCCTTTGAAACATTCAGATTTAACCTAAAAATTTAATACGATTAGAAGCGCCATCTATACAATTTCAAATACAATAAATTTCACAGGCAACTCACATTTAATGGTTATAAATTGTAAGAATTAAAACAAAAGAAAACAAGACCAGAATAATCACAACAATAAATTACTAATCACTAATAATAAATACAGGATTGTACAATGCTAGAATGTCACATCGCAGTTGGCTATGCTTTCAATTACGTCGGACTACTTGTTTTTCAGTGTATATCGCCGGTATTTTATTCCGCAGTTGGCCATGTCTTGACGATTTAGTAACGTAATATCGTAACTTGCTTCAATTAGACCTTTTTTAATTGTGAAACATGATATAAAGTATTAGATGAATCAAGCTACGACTACAGACAAAGCCAACTATGAGGTGAAATTACGTACAAATCCACTGTATGATTAAAATTTAACTTTCAAATAAAACTATTCCACAGACGAATCTAATTCAATGCTTATAAACTATTTGATGAAAATAAAAGTAAAATAATCACAAAAATAAGTGAAAAAAAAACACGAATAAAACGTACAACGCACAGTTGGCTGTGCACAGGTCACGTAATGTCGTAGATTGATTCAAATTTTAATAATTTTGACATTTGTAAGAGCCACCTACGAGGTAAATCATCGTTGTGCAAGTTGTACTTCAATAAACATTAAATCTAATAAAGTGTCAATCAATCTACGACTCCATGTAATAAAGATGAAATAGCGTTGTCCACTTGTAGAATAAGACAATCATTAATATAAATCGTCTTAAATAATCAACCACAAAAAAAAAACAAAATCCAGCATTCCTAGACAATTCAAATTTCATCAATTTAACCTCAAAATTCGATACAATATTTTAAATATAACTAATTTAAATATAACTAATATCAACGCCAACTCAGACCGATTTGAGATTTTTCAACGTAAATTTCTTCTGTATGAATCAATCTACGACACTACATAACCGATATGTAGCTAACTGCGAGGTGGAACATCTTGTAAATGTCAAATCCAATGACATGAATCAATCTACGACTCTGTAACTAAATTAAGGCCAATTTCAAGGCGAAATGCTGTTGTATACTCTATTATTAACTTAAATCGTCTCAAATAATCAACGATAGAAAAATTCTAAAATCCAGCAATCCTATACTACTTAAGATAGTTAAACTAGTGCAAATGAACCTTAAGTTCGAATTTTGTCAATCTAACCTCAAACTCAATCCAATAAACAATGCCATCTGTACAATTATAATATAACTAAAATCAATGCCAACTCAGCGAGTTTTTAAAATTAAAAAGAAAACAATGTAAATCAAATCTAGATACAACTACCCACACGGTTCATATTTCAATTGTTTTAACAACAAAGAAATAGTTTCTCTGACTATGATAAAAAAATGTTATAAATTGTTGGAAAAAATAAAGACTGATTCATCATAAAAAAGCAATTTTTTTTTGGACTTGGATCAATGAAAAAGTCTAAAAATAAAAGCACTGGAAAATAATTTCAATTCCGCTTTTTTATATAAAAAATAATAATAAACAAAATAATTAAACACAATTATAAAATAATAAAGAAAACTCACCAATTTCCACAAATTTCCTGCTCAACTTGGGCATCCATGATTTTCTCTTCTTTCTTTCTATCCATCTATCTTATCACACTTCTATGACCTTACTAGAACAAACGATTGATAGAATTGATAAAAATATACAATCACTAGATTTTTAATAGATTAATTAATTTATCAACCAATTAATTAATTAACTGGTGATTTTTCTAAGGTAAGTAGTGGTGTTAATCGTGTTAGATTATCGACTAAACAATTTGTGTGACCACTATAGATTTGCGTATTTTTAGATAATTTTTAACAAAGTTCGCATCTCCAGCCGCCAAACCAATGACTCTACAAAATTCTAATTTTATCGTCTAGATATTTTCGTACAATTACTATTTTAATATACAGGGTAATTCACAATTATTGTCTGTTTTTAGACAATATGGCGAATTAGCAGTCTTGAAAGCTCCAATTTTTACCTATTAACTTTGATAACCCGGGACTGGTGAGCGGACAGTCAACTTTGGGGGCCCTGAGCTAATACTGTTTGGGGATTTATTCAATTACACTATAAAAATGAGAAAGAACTTTAATTAATGTTGACTCTTTTGGATACTTTAATCTACCCCTTGGACTGGGCAGTCCAAGTTGGGTCAATTGTGGCAACATTCGACATTTTATTAAAAAAAAAAGAAAACCATTGAACAAGAAACAACAATTTTTTTTCTATTCGTTTGCAAGAGATGGCAACCCTTTCATTGAACAGCACCAGTAAAAACGCCTCAATTCTCCCCTTGTTGTTTTAAAATGAGCTTTCACTCTTCCTAACAACCCCCAAAAAATCAGCCTTTATAAAACATAATTTTTGCTTGTTTGAGTGCCAAGGGGGCATTCTAATTGACAGGGTTCCGCGAAAACCACGCCTCAATTCACTCTAATAACGATTAAATACTCTTAACAACCCCCAATGTGTCACCCTAAATAGAATTTTTTTATTCGTTTGAGAATGACAGGTTTTTTGACTGAACAAATCCCTCGTTGTAGCCCACAAAAATCACCCTTGTTACTTTTAAATCCGTTTCCGGTGTTTTTAACAACCCTTAAAAGCACTCTGTACAAAATTCATATGTAACAATTAGTAGCAGAACAAAAAATTAATAATTAAAGGAAAATTCAGTTAAAACTATAATTAATTATCTGATAACACACTGATAATAATTTAATTAGTCAATATTACTATTTTTCAAATCTAATTAATCAAAAATGTAATAAAATAATAAAATTTACCTCAAAGTTTGTTCAATTTCACATCCAAACAATATGGAGAACTTGTTGATTATGTGGCAAACTTATTATATCTCATGTCAGTTATAAATCTAGTGGAATTTTATTAGATTGAGGGAATTCCCTATTCCGATAATTGTAGCTCTAACCTCTATCAATTACAATAAATATCAAAAAATTTATAAATGCTCTTGGTATTTTAATTGTTATTATTTAACTGAATTTTGCATCGGTAATGTTTTACAATTTTTAATTTAATTTTTAGTAAACCATATAATCATTGAGGTTATAATCATACCAGTGGACGCTGTAGACTAATTGTAGCTCATTCATTATTTTTTAATAGACGCAATTTCTTTAAAATGTAATATAAATTATAGATTATTGGTCGTATTCTGTAATCATTTAGTAAAATAAATTCACCTTTCTATTATAAAATTGTAATATGACATCTTAAAAGGTTCTCCAATTTAATAATTGAAAAGTCTCTAATTATTGTGAAAGAAACAGAGATAGAGTAACGTTTAAAGTTGGTATCATACACAATACAATAAGTTAATTGAATTTCCGTTTGAAAGAAAAGTTACAAAACATATAAATGTATCGTATATACCAACCTAACACTTCTAAAATTTCTAAATTTTGACCAATACATCTAGGTTAGGTTTGCGTCAAGATTCAATTACCTTTGAGTATCAAATCTAACAATTAATTTGGTCAACTACAATTTTTTTGAATTTGTTGAATTAACCAATTCAGTTAATGGAAGATTAACGAGAACATAATGGAATAAAAGTCCCTAACATATATTAACTTGACAGCCTACGAATCTAGTAACTTTATGTATTTTAATTGGTATAGCAATTAAATCATCACATAACCATAACAAAAGTGTTATTTTCAATGATGTACTTCTATATCATTGGTTGTTTTCAAATTTTGCGCCTTTATAGAAAACCAATGATATTATCATAAAATTCGAAAGTAAGAAAAATTCTTGTAAAATCGTATAAAATTTATTTCGTCAGATAAAATAGAAGAATCAACTCGCCAATTCATATAAAATTGCAGTTGACCAAATTAGTAGAAGTTATGGAATTAATGAAACTGATCTATTCAAGAATAAAGATGTATGGAAAATTACAGAATACGACTGTACATCACCAAAATTAGTATAATTATACTAAATTTTGATTCATTTGTAATAATTAGAACAAAAATGAATAATAAAAGGGAAATTGAATTAAATTTGTAATTTTAGTCTTAATTACGTCATGAGGTGATAATATTTTGATTAGTTGACCATAATATCGAGATAATAGAAGTTCTCGAATTATCGAACTAATCAATTATTAAATTATTTATTAATTTTTTAATCGAATTAACTAAAAATATAATAAATGGAATTATACCTGTGAGTTTAATTTCACAACAAAACAATACTAAAGAAGCACAACAATAGCACTTGTTGATTACGTGGCCATCTTCTTGTTAATGTGAATCGTGTATCTAGGGAAATTTGATCAGCTTAGGGGAATTCCCTATTAAGTTAACTGTAGCTCTGTCTCAAATTAATTATGATTACTATTAAAATTATTTTGTCGAATATTTAATTTTTTATAATTTAATTGAATTTCAAATTTGCTATTCATCTGGCTTTAATTTTTATTTCTTGTAAACAACGTAATCATTCTTGTGGTTAGAATGACTACAATAGATTGATTGCAGCTTTTTTTATAAAAAACGAATTAATTAAAAATATTACTGAAGATTATATCACTAAAATTACTGAAATTGCTTCTAATTTAAAATTTACTTAAATTTATTACAGTTGATTAATTAATTTAATTGTCAATTATTGTTGGAATAATTGTTTAGATATGGCGGGAAAGATGGCGTTCATGTGTCTAAAATCACATGTATTTGTAGTTTATTACGATTATTCAAAGCTGTTTTAACTATTGTTTCATTTTAATTATCAAAAAAAAAAAATAATTTTTGTTTTGTGGTTAAAATTAATTATTTACAGTTTTTACCTGCTCAGTTTTTGTTGTTTTCGTTATAGTTTAATAGACAAATATAACGATAAGACTATTGACAATTGTGTTTACAATCACGTCAATGTTTTAAAGTTAACTGCAGCCTTCTAAACTATTTTTAATTTAATAAATAATTCTATAAACGTTTTAATTAAATAAATAAATTGTTTTAATTCCAAAATAGTATTTTTTCAATTTTGTATCTTCTACCATCTTTTTTGATAAAAATTGAATCCTTAAAATTTAGCGAGTTTCATCATAGTTGGTATCACTAATATGACAAGTAAAATTGCAAATAAAGGAAGCACTCCCAGGTGTCCCCCTCCGATTTTAATGAAATTTGGATATGTTATTCTCCATCGAATTCTAAGAGATGCATGTTTTTTTTTATCGGTGGAAAAATAGATTTAGGGGTGAAATCGTCACTCAAAGTTTACGCTCAAACGGGTTACTTTTTAAGCGGTTAAAATATTGAAACGGGACAAACGGCATTATTCTTAGGGTAAAAAATAATGTAGAACTCCATTGTT
>JACDRP010001061.1:0-14583 GCA_013841185.1 Hycleus phaleratus | reverse complement strand
TTTAAACGTCAGGCTCACTCTGTATATTGATGGTCGGAAATAAGTCGCATCTTTCTCGATTGATTCACAAAAATTATCGATATTTGTATCCGGAAATGACGTCATCAAGTTTACACCAAATCATTTAAAAAGCCGGAAAACAGTAAATTACAGGTGTTTTCGGTTGAAATTAGCTCCAAATTGGTGGAAAATTTCGGTTAATTGATTCGAATAAGTCTACTGTGGTATTCTCTAAATGTTCGGCGATTCGTTGCTATGACAACACCGAAGACAGACTGCCACTCTTTAACTTGTTGTTTTTCGATTATACATTTGATTGAATTGTAAGGAGTGAGATAGAGGTTTTGTTCAAAGAGTTGCTTGATTTTCAGCGTTGTCAAGGTAACAATCGACAAAAATCGGAGAATACGACATTATTTTATCTCATTGTGGACTGTTGTTCTTACATGGTGTCGTGACTTTATTCGACCTTTTTTGAAAATCAATTAGCCAGTTCGTGTGTTATGAACAAAGCTACGACACTACGTACAAAATGCATGGCCATCTTTGAGGTACATTCGGTATAATCTTTGGTTTTACCGTTATTGTATTAAATTGCAATTCCTTCTATTTTTACCGTTGGAAAATTCCTTACAATTGTTAATTATATTAGTAATTATCATTATCTACCCATTGGTACATATAAAACTAATAAAATCTGTAAATCAAATTAATTTTGTTCAATTAATTAAACAAGGTCGTTTCAACCTTTAAGACATTCATAAATTTCATATTTTTATATTCAATTATATAGTTGATTATACAGAGTGTACAATGGTATATCAACTCGCAGTTGGCCATGTCTTGACGAAATAGTGTCTTAGCTTGTTTCGTCTATTAAAAAACGTTAAATTTAACCATTGTGAAACAAACTACGACACTATCCAACAAAAGTATAGCCAACTGTGAACTGGAATACCATTGTACACTCTGTATGGAAATAGTTTTGTATAGAAGTAGAAAAAAATAACGTATTGTCTTAGCTTTAATTTAAAAATTTGAAATAAGGAAAAAATCAATCCAGTTCATTGCCAATTCAAGTGGATATATAGTAAATCGTTAATATATTAGGGCGCACCCACATTTCATAACACAATGTAAATTCATCCTTATTGCATATTAAACAAATGAAAAAAAAATGCATGCTCACGACTATATCCAGTAGGCGCCAATCAACAAATCAAGGCCCGCTAGATTCCTCTGCACTTTACTGTATTCCAAGCCTACTATTTGATGTTAAATAAAACTTTGGGAAAGTACGAATTTCGGCCGTACTGGCGCTCACAACGGCCACATAAAAAGAAATGACTATAGTATTGCCAACTGCAAATAATTAATGATTTGCGTTGGTAAACAGCGCCAATGAAGCGAAATTTGTTTTAAGAAATGAACAGACTTTTAGTACAGTAAAGTACTGAACAATCTAGTAGGCCTTGCAAGAAATTAACCAAATTATAATAATCAAGCCAGCTGTACAATAAATTAGTTTTGTTCCAATCGATAGTCTTTTATAATGAATCTTAAATACCAGAATCAAGTTACTAGAAAAAAGAGAATACTAGATAATTTTGGCGGTAAGTTTGAAAATTTCTCTCATTATTATTTGAATGATTAACATTTAATTTAGTTAATGTCGTTTGAAATCAATAAAAACATTGAAAATAATTTATTTAGTCGGTTTTTGGTTATAAAACTCTAAAGCTGGAGTATTTTTAGTTGTCAATTCAAATTTTTTAGGTTATGTGGAATAACCAATAGGAAGCTAACGAATAAGCGCCAAATTTAAAAGACTTCTAGTTTAAGAATAGTGGTGTATACCGTTCGTTTGGAACGTATGTTATAAAACTCTCGAGAATCAAGGAAATGTTATACAAGTTCTTGTAAATTCGTCCTTATTGTTATTATTATTATTATTATTTGATTATTATGTTTATTAAAATGAGAAAATAACGCAACATAATTACATTCAATTAGTGGTTGTTGTTTTTTGATTGATTATTTCCATGAATAAATTGCAGAAATGGAAAAAAAATTGTCTTAAAAGAATCAAGGAAGTGGCTGTTATTAACGAAATTGACCAAGTTCAACAACATTGTTTATAATTAATACCATTTTCGTATTTCGAAATGCCAACAATTTTACCTGTACTGATTATTTATTTTTATTAACGATAAAAATGTATTTGTGGTTTTAATTTTTAATTAATTCTATATATGTACGTATTAGAAAACTTTTGTAATAATTGTAAGTATAAACTATCGCTCTAGAATAGTAAAATAATAATAATAATAATGATAATAATAATAAGAATGATAATAATATAAGAATGTTTTGATTATGAACTAAAACTAGTCAACATTGAATTTAGGAGCGCCATTTACTATAATATAAAATCGAGTAGAGGGATCGATATAAAAAGACATGTCTTTGATTATTTCACAAGTTACAATCAACAAGTTCGAGGGTTATTAAGACTAATATTAAGTGAACTTTCGATTAATTTATAATTATGATTAACGCTCGGTTTCTATTGGTGAGTCCAAATATTTTACTAACTTAGGGGTTGGTTTGAACGTACAAAAGTTTAGTTGGGGAAAGCCAGGGGTGTCGTCTAGTGAATATTTTTTTATACACCTCACTCGAGAGATTCGGATGAAATTTTTTTGAAAAATTTAACACTTAAATTTGAGTATTTAATTATTTTGAAAATATTCCACCATTCTAATCAAAATTGCTAGTACTTGCCACTGCAACAACAAAATTTAAAAAAAAATAGTCCAAAATTTTAAGGTGTTAATGCAAAATTTTGCTTTATTTTTCAAAATATTGCTTCACTCTAGATTACTATTATCAAAAATTTGGAAAAAGTAGCACTTTTGGCTTATATTGCTGATATTTATTTGATTTGAATGCGAAATTTTGAAACAATTTAGCACTTTTAGTCCAAAATTTGAAGATTTTAGCGGAAATCTTTGTTTTATTTTGAAAATATTTTAGCACTCTAGGTGGTCATAATTAAAATATTAGTGATAATGGAAATTTAAAAAAGCACTTTTGATTAAATTTCGAAAAATTATACAATTAGTCCAAAATTTGTTCTCGATTCTTTTAATAAAAATTTGAAAAAACAACACTCTTGCTTTATATCGATTTCATTACTTTAAGCAGAAATTTTAACATAATTTAGCACTTTTAGTGTACAATTTTAAGATTTTTACAATAAACTTTGCTCTAGTTCTGAAGGTTAAGTTTTTTACGATAAAAATTAGAATATTAAAACAAGACCTGAAATTTATCTGGAAATCAAGTTGAATTAACTCATCCCTTATCGATTCAGTGTAAAAAATTGCTAAAAAGTTGCATTTTCGGCATTAAAACAGAACGACAGTGCTAAAATTGGGGTCAATGGTTCAAATTCAAAAGAACAAAGCTAAAATTCGAATTTTCCAACTTCAAATTGGATTTTCGAGTAGATTTTTAATGTCAATTTAAGTTCAATTAGAAAACTGAAGAGTTAGCTCAAAAATTTTCGGTCAAATTTTCTTCCAAAATGGGGACCCGGGAGAAGTAACTTCACTTTACTAACTGTAGAAATTCCCCAATTCCAGGCAATTTTCTGTCTAATTTCAACAATCCAGTCGATCTCAACGCAACGCCAATTCAACCCGAGCATCCTGCAAGACAGCCGCGACCTACCGAAAGTCGATGGGACTTTCGGTTTCTTGTACCGAACGGAAGACGGGATCGCTCACGCCGCCAAGGGCGATGCCAACGGCGTGATCCACGGCCGGTTCACCTACACCGATCCAACTGGACTGAAAGTCAATTACAATTACAATGCTGGATCGCGGGTAGCGCCCGGCTACAATTACAACGACCAGCCGGCGAGACAGCCCCCGGTGCGCCATCAGGAGGAGGCGCGCCAACAACCGCATAGAAATCGCGGCAATGAAGTCTACGACGATTACGATAATTATCAATAGGGAATTTATTTTTGTAGAGTTGTTTTTATTTACTTGAAAAATAAAATAAAATAAATTTGTAACAATAGCGTCCGCAAAGCCCGGCTGACATATGCACACATCGGAACAGATTCAATAGCTGAAAGCTTAAAGCTCACAGCTGTGTTGTGTATGTATTTATACCTTCTATCTTCTACCCCTTTACCACAATTTATTTACAGTATTTACCATAATAACCCAACGTTTACCATCAAATAAATACAACTGTAACTGTATAATGGTAGATTTTTACGATGCAATGACAGGATCAAATAATGAAGTTTAGTATAAAGTGACCTGCCTTTTCAACACTGTCTATTATTAAGCCATACATTACAGATCTATGGATGTCACTAAAACCAACAATTAGACTATTGATCGATACTAATAATCATCAACAAAAATAAGCACATTCTAAACGCTAATAGAATTCACCATTTCTCTAGTAAATTAAGTGACCATCTTGTTTTAACAAAATAATAATAATAGTAATAATGATAATAATAGGGTTGATTTGTGGTTTGATTTGTTGGATTGCCCGGGGATGTTGACATAAAAATCAAAGCACCCCTCAGTTGCCCGATCAAACTATCGTAGTTTTAGTAGAAATCCGCCTTGGGGCCGTATTTAAAAATAGACAACAACAAGAAGCTCGAATTTATCCAGCTTTTGTCGTCCAAGTTAGCCCTTTGGGCCAATCGTACAATGCGCAAGTTGATTTAATCGGGAATAACGTCGAGAAATTGGACTGTTTAAAAATATAAGAGAATAACAAGAAACTCGAATTTATCCGGTTGTTGTCGTTCCAACTTAACCCTTTGGGCTAATTGAGTTAATTGGGCTCTTTTTGAAAAATACAACAATAACACAAGAAGCCCGAATTTATTCGGCTTTTGTTGTCCAAGTTAGCCCTTTGGGCCAATTGTACAATACGCAAGTTGATTTAATCGGGAATAACGTCGAGAAATTGGTTTGTTTAAAAATATAAGAGAATAACAAGAAACTCGAATTTATCCGGTTGTTGTCGTTCCAACTTAACCCTTTGGGCTAATTGAGTTAATTGGGCTCTTTTTGAAAAATACAACAATAACACAAGAAACCCGAATTTATTCGGCTTTTGTTGTCCAAGTTAGCCCTTTGGGCCAATTGTACAATACGCAAGTTGATTTAATCGGGAATAACGTCGAGAAATTGGTTTGTTTAAAAATATAAGAGAACAAGACTCGAATTTATCCAGTTCTTGTCGTTCCAACTTAACCCTTTGGGCTAATTGGGATTAATTGGGTGTAGAAATTGGGCTGTTTTGAAAAACACAACAATAACACTAGAAGTCCGAATTTATCCGGATTTTGTTGTCCAAATTAGCCCTTTGGGCTAACGCAAGTTAGTTTAATCGGAAATAACATAAAAGTTTGTTTTATTTGATTCTAATTTTAAAATTTTAAGATTTAAAAATTTTTAAATTAAAAAAAAATTTAGCACTTTTGTCTAAAATTTGAAGATTTTTGTGGAAAATTTGGTTTTATTCTCGAAACATTCCACCATCTAAAGCAGTTATAGTCAAAATTTAAGAAAATTTGCACTTCAACAACAAAATTTTGGAAAAATGCAGATTTTAATCCAAAATTTTGACTAATTTTTCGAAATATTGCATCACTCTAGTTTGTAATTATCAAAATTTGGAATAAAACTAGTATTTTTCTTAATATATTTGATTTTAATGAAAAATTTTGAAACAATTTATTACTTCAAGTGTACAATTTCTGGATTGTCGTTGCTCTATTCCAATTTGAAAGTGCTTTTCGGCGAAAATTTGAAAATTTTTACGAGAAAACCCGAAATTGAATCAAAATTACTCTTTTTTTCATGAGATAATGTAACAGATTTGCCAAAAAATCGCATTTCTTATATGAAAACAGAACAAAAGGCGATGATCAAGCTCAAAAAACCGAATTTGACAAGAAAACTGAAGAGTTCAGCTCAAAAATTCCAATAAAATTTAGAAAAGTACGCAAGTTACTTTAATCAGCGATAACGGCGACAAATTTAACGGGAAATTGGGTTTATAACAAGAAGAACCCCAAATTTACCGCTTCTAAGTTAGCCCTTTGGGTTAACACGTTACTTTAATCGGAAAATTAAAAATAAATTGGGCTCTAATAGACAGTATACAACAAAAACAAGAGGAAGGGCGAATTTGTCGTTCCTACTTAGCCCTTTGGGCTAATCGGACAATACCAAAGTTAATTGGGATTAATTGAAACAAGAGAGATTTAATGGAAAGTCAGACTGTACAATACAAAAATAACAAGAAGTCCCAATTTATGGGTTTTTTGTTGCTCCAAGTTAGCCCTTTGGGTCAATCGAATTGTAGTTTAGTCGGGAATAACACGGTCGAGAATTTTAATGGGAAATTTTTAATGTTGCTCGAACTCAATCAGCTGCCACCCCTTTTAAGTACCACTATTCGGTGTGTGTATTGAAACAATTATATCTCTAAACTACCCTGTTGTACCCAGTATTGGTTGTAGATTTATTGCTTTGTTACCTTTAAACAAAAACAGTTTTTTTTGCTTGTTTGAATCAATAGAACCACTTCAATGTTACCATATTTTAAGCACCACTTAACGGTTATTGTTTTAATTTCTGTTACAATTTCTCTCCAATTAAACGATGTTTAAACTACAGAAAAAACAACCCTCAAATTAGCGATAAATAACTGAATTGTAACAATAAACCGACCGATATCCGCTTTGGAATCTCAACGTCGACTCGATAAACTATCAATCTTATCAAAATGCACACAATTTTATTTGTTGAGCGATTAGAAAGCCGAAAAAAATCAGTTCTCTCTTCAGCATGTTCCTAATTTCTTGTACTTTCGTTTTTTTAATAATTTCCAGTTATGCCGACACAATCAATTCGGGAAATCAACCGATATTCGAACTGGATCTACCGCTTGCCATCCAGACCGAAAAACGGTGAGTTTTCTAAGAATAATAACGCTAAAATTAACTTCAAATTCGACAGATTTGCTGTGGTGAATTACACGTGGAATTGTCGGAATAATAAATGCGAACGATCGGTTTTTTCCAACGATGATATTCCGCGAATTTCGCTAGAAACGTGCAATATGATCTGCAATGAAACACCAATGATCTGGCCGAAGCCCCAACGAATTACACGAAACTCAAGAACCTACACAAGTATTGATGAGAATCTAATATCGTTCAATTTTACAAAATCGTCCCCGATTACTCCACTATTAAAAAATATAACCGACGGATTTTTGGAAAATTTACACAAATTATCGAATTTACAAACGAATCCGGCTTCGAGTGGAGTTGTTGTCGAAATTGCGATAACCGACGAGAATTCGACTCGATTAAAACTAGCGATGGGTGAGAATTACTCGATCAAAATTCAAAAAATTGGCGAAATTCGAGTGAAAATCGAAACATCAACGTATTTCGGCGCCCGACACTCGCTCGAAACCCTCTCTCAACTGATATGGCTCGATCCGGTAACGAAACTTTTGAATGTAATCGACGATATTGAAATTGAGGATTTTCCGAAATTTGCCTATCGCGGCCTTATGGTGGACACCGCTAGGAATTATTTTACAATCCGACAACTAACAAGAATAATCGACGGTATGGCAATCAATAAATTGAACGTCCTCCACTTGCACCTAACGGACGTTGAAAGTTTCCCGATTCTACTCCCAACTGTTGTCTATTTGGCCAATTATGGCGCTTATCAATCGAATATGGTCTATACGGTTGGCGATATCAAAAATTTAATCGATTATGGGCGCCTGCACGGGGTTCGTGTGATTTTAGAGATCGACGCGCCGGCCCACGTGAACGCCGGCTGGAATTTCGCCCAAGATTTACTCAACGAAACTTTAATTATATGCGGCCAGGACGACATCTTCAACGGCCATTTCAATCCGGATAATCGGCATGTTTTGGATATTTTACAACTAATATATCGCGATTTATTGAGCCTGCAAGATGACGATGAAATCTTCCACATCGGCGGCGATGAAGTCAATTTGAATTGCTGGAGACGCACGAAAATGGCCGAAAATTACACGGATATGTACAAATTCTGGTCGGATTACCTCAATTCGATGCTAAATCGATTAAAATTAGCAAATTTAGGCCAATTACCTTCGAATATTGTCTTATGGTCGAGCCCTTTAACGGAATCGATCAATTTAAAACAACTCCTCGGTAATGTTACTGTACAATTTTGGTTCGGTAATCCGGCAAATTTATTAAATAGCGGTAATTCCATCATTTATTCAACTGTGGGTTATTGGTATTTAGATTGCGGTTACGGCCCATGGCGGCCCAATATGGGCGATCGGGGCAATTGCGACCCATACACGCCGTGGCAGAAAGTTTACAAATACCGGCCGTGGGCGGTTTTCGGCCATAAAAGCCAAACGCTAGGCGGCGAGGCCTGTTTGTGGAGCGAACAGGTCGAAATTGACGATTTGGAGACGCGAATTTGGCCGAGAACGGCGGCGTTCGCTGAACGCCTCTGGACCGATCCGGGACAATTCGACGATTACGATGTTTATACGAGATTTGTAGCCCAAAGGGCACGATTATTGGCAAACGGAATTAAAGCAGCCGGAATTTGGCCGAGATGGTGCTCGCTGAATCCAGGGAAATGCGGTTTTTGAAATCGATAAAGATTGTATTTTGTACTATTATTATTAAAATATAATAAATAGAGTAACCCCCAATCTATCCGTCATGTGCCCTTTACAGACTTACAAAACTGCAAAGGGATTATGTAACAAATAAACAGCGGTTGACATAATTATTGCGCCCCTTTTACATGTCATACGATTATGACGTCTCGCTCGATATAGGGGTGTAAATCTCCACTCCACTTAGTAGAATAAAAATGGTCGAAATTATTGTAAAAAGATGTACCGACTTGGTTGATTTTCGCATCGCTCATTAGTGCACAAAACTGGCTTTTTGTTGTGGCTTTTTACCTGTCAATATCTTTTAAAACTTGTCTATCGGTAGCCGGTATCGGATTAAATCTCCGTCAGTTTGACTGGAGATTTTTCTAAATTTTCGTACACAACATCCCTTAAAGGCCGCTCATTGTCTAGTTGCAATCTGTTACGGATTCAACAACAACAACAACGTATCTTTCATGGTTAGAATTTTTATCGATCATCGAAAATTTCGAGTGTACTTGTCGGAATATTGAATGTTTACCACCGCAACATCATCATCATCGCTAAAGTGGATGGAGTGTTACACCACTTGATGGACTTTCACAGAACGGAAACGGAAAGACCCGCATTGCACCTTTTTCCACCAACAATTCCCGGTTCCCGTGGGAGAAAAACTCTAATTTTAATATCCAACTTTATTCCAAGAAAATATTGGAAAATTACCACCATTTCGATCAATTCCCGATCTGGATTTGTAGCGGTTGATGATTTTACCGAAACGCCGCGGTTGTTTCGGGTAATTTGGCGATTTTTTGAACCGCTGAAATCCTCAAATTCGAGCGAATTGGGCCTTAAACAACACTATAACCCGCAAATTTTCATGGAGGAGATACATTTTTTTTCCTCTACTAGAACCACTTGGTCTTGGATTAAAAAATAGAAATCAAAATTATTAAAATTAGAAACTTACTCCCGGTATCCTTTTCTCCATCAATTCTCAATTTTTGGTACAAATTGAAATACACCAATTTTAATATTTAACAGATTTATTTACACAATTTAATAGAAATCACAGTGCTTTAATTTAATAAAATATTGCAATATTAACACAAATTCGATAGATTCTCAATCATGAAGCGATCTGGATTTGGTTGCGGTACATATTGGAAATGATCGCCACCAACGGCGTATCCTTTATGACTTTTTTGAAGAACAACTCCTCGACCGTACCGGCGGGTACGGTTTTAAAAACGCTATTGGTCAGCAGAAGGATTTTACCAAAACGCAGCGGTTGTTTCGGGTAAGTTGCGGTAATGTAGCGGTTCAGAGTGAGATACGCGTCCTCTTGGACCGTTGCAATCTTCGGTTTTTCCACCAAATTCCGCTGGTTCTGCTCGTCTCCGCCGAATTGGGTCTTGAACAAGACTATAACCCGCAGGCAGGAATACTCGTGCGAATCCAGCTGGAATTGTTGGATTCTAAGCAGGGTATCTTGGAAGTTTTGGACGTTCTTCAGGAAATTCTCCAAACGGTCTTTGTTGTCTTGTTGTTGGTAAATTTCGGTGGTTTGTACCAACAATCGAAGGTCCATGAAGGTGATAAATTGAGCCGCGCCTAATATGAACAAATCCAACCAACTTTCTTCCAATAGAACCATCTGATCGTGGGTTGGTAGCGTGGTAAAAGTCGGCATATTCCGCACCCATTGCACGTTCATGAACAGTAATTGGGCGGCAGTTTCGCAAATCGCTGACGGGTTTAATAGCGGCGGAATATAGGGGAATAGCGGCAATTGAGGCACCTTTCCAATCGAAATTATCAAATTAAAATTGGAATTAAACCAAAATTTCGACTTACTCTTGGTATCGGAAGAATCGGGGGTAGAGGTGGTGGTACTGTTGTCGAAGGTATTGACGATTCGATATTCACGGTTGCCTCGAAATCAACCCCTAGGAGATGTCTTGTCGGGGATGTTACCACTAAATGTTCATTAAAATATTGTGTTTGTTGTTGTTGTTGTTGTTGGCGACGTAGGGTGGAATTTCTCGGTCCTCGTTCATGTTGTACCGCTGCAATAACAACAAAACCAATAGAATCAACCACTTGAATTCTTGAATTAGACTTTTATTTTTACACCTGGTATTATTACGATTTTCTATACAAACTACTTCGAATTAAAGTAACAATTTCTTCAAGTTAACAACCCTTAATAACCCTCGAATTGTTTCAACTTACCGTCACGATTCATTCCGGCTTCTTGGCATTTCTGCAAACGACAAGCCCGACACTGGTTCCGGTGGGTCTTATCGATGACGCAAGTGCCCTCATCCTTGGCTTTGCAGACGTATTGGCGATTGCGGCGGATTGACCGCTTGAAAAAACCGGCACAACCATCACAGGCGAAGATATTGTAATGTTTACCCGATGAAAAATCACCACAAACTTTACAAGGAATATCCAAAATGCGGCCTGGAAAATTCGTTTTTAAATGAACAGTCGATAATAAGCGGGTTGATTTGATCAAATGAACAATTTCCGGTGGTATTAGGGTGGATTTTATTCAAAAGAAATCTTACTTGAACCGGCCGGTGGTTGGTTTTTAATCGCTAAATGTTGCCGAGGATCCATTTCAACAATCAATTAAAACTAAAACAATTCGAAATGTTCAACGGTTGTTGTTAATCTGACGCTTTTTGCCACCCTAACAATACGCGAACATGACAGAAAATTTTTAACCATGACAGTGTATGAATGAATCCCTTTTTTGACTTGACAATAGGCCCGGATTGGCCGGAAAGCTACCCCTACCTAACAACGTGGCCCTACCCTCTTCCGTTAATAAGGGCGGGAGTTAAAAATAGGGCCAAACAGGTCGGCGGGGGGCGATAAATTAATGGAAATTTCGGAAAATTTACCTCGATCTGGATTGAGAAAAACAAACATTTTCCACCCACACTAGACTTGTACCAATTGATTCGATTTTATCGTTGATTTATCGATAAAGTGACTTGACTTTATTTAAACGTTATCTTTATAATAGTTTGGGTAATTTTAATTGAAATTTCGATTGTTTAGTTTTAGTGTTTTGCAATAGTTGCGCGACGAAAAATAAACAAAAATCAACAACTTTATCATCCCGATTATTCGAGGTTATTAATAAAAAATATTAGGGGTTGGTATAATAAAAATCCGCGTACATTTATAAAGTAATAACCAAATATTTTTAATAAAGGGCATATATAACATGTGCAAAATGAGGGCTCATATTTCTATACACATACACCCTGAATATTAATAACTGAATTCCGTACGCGTTTCCATTGCACCCCTTACAACTAAATCAACCAGATAATTAAATTATTCGCCAAATATGAAGAGTAAATCTACTGAACATACTCCACATTTTTTAAAAAAATAAACAATAATTCCAAAAATCAAAGATTAAATCAAATTTCCTAATAACAACGAACACCTGGCCCGTTGACAACCCCGATATAATTCAAAAAATTTTTAAACTAAAGGGTGACTAGATAACATTTGGTCCATTGAATCATCAATTGTGGAAAATTCGAATTGCACCCCCAACTATTTTCGAAAACTTGTTGCAACATTCCCACGAACATCCACCCTCGATCTGGCTAATTATCAAGACAGATTGTGGAATAATTACGTAAATATCGATAAAACATCCCCTAGAATTAGTGCATATGTTATTGTAATGTATCGTCATCTGAACTAATCAGGGACGTCATTTGGTTGTAAATGTGTGGGAAACTGGGTGGATTTTTTACAATTTCCATACAATCCCCCTTCAAACAACCCCATTGATGGAAATCGGCGGTTTATCAACCATCGCATGGTTTATTTGCGGCGATGATACGTTTTTTTGATCAAATATCAGATAATTTTATTGTTGTTGTTATCAGAATTGCGTTTATTGAAATTATTGGGGAAATTTCTAGTTTCTAAGAAAATTAACCGGTAGAGAGTGACCGGAAATTTGCAATTACTCCTTTAGGATTATAAGATTGCAATTTCCGTTAATAACAATAACTTTAAGCTTCTTTAAATATTTGAAACAACAATAGATTTGTTAAAATTTGCCGACAATGTGCCGATTGCTTTGAAGTTTTGCCGATTTCGGGGTAGAGAATCTCGACTGATTTACAATCAAATTCGAAAGTTATAAACGTTGTTTTATTGGCACTAAATAGATCGTTAGATGTGGACTGTTCGTGTCTTTTCTACAAATTTAGAACAACAAAAACACTTCCTTTTTATTGTCGTTAACCTTTTTATGTCCGTGAACAAGTCTCAGATTTGATTACGATTTGAATGGAATGAAAAGAGGGAATCTCGAGATGTTCACGATTGGGCACAAGAGGTTTACTTCTTGACACGCCATTAATGTCTCCCACTATCAAAATTCGAACAATAAGATCCTATCTGATGTAATTTTTTAATGTTTTATTCGAATAAATTCGCAAACTCGCGTTATCTCTGTTGTACGATTGAAAAAAGGCCGGATGTTGAGTTGTCAAAGCTATGAAAGTTGCTCACCTGTGTGTTGGGCGATATCAAAGGACAACTTCTATTCAGGTTGCAGCTAAAGCTCAATAGCTTTTTGTTCTTTCTCCGGTCGGGCTTTTATCGGAGACGTTCAACGGTTGATGGGCGTTCTACACCTGATTGTACCATCCGATTTTATTCTCAAGCAATCCGATACCGTCTTCTACCAGAATCCTAACGATCATCGATTCGAAAACAAGAATTGTTTAATTGAAATTCGCTTAACTTCACAATTAATCCGATAGCTTTCAGTCAGGTAAAGTCACATCGTTGTAATGATGTTCGGTAATCCTCTCGTTTATTTTTTTTCGGAACGAAACACCTGGATTTATTGGCCGAAAACTGGGGTACATAAGTGACTGACTGAACAATATTTCCTCCTATCTTTAAAACTTTTTCTTTTCGTTTATTGTGAAAAGAATTGACCTAACTCTAGTTATCCTCATTAGATGGTTGGCCGAGCCGGGACAATGAAGGGATGGCGGCCCTTTACACACAACAAAACTATTGCAATAAGGGATGGGCATTATACAGATACATATAGGTAGAATTTCGGGGATAATTTCGGTTCAATGATGCACACATATGCTTATATTGCCTTTGGCTAGGGATGGCCAAAATTTCGCAACCAACACCCGAAATTGTCGCGACAAAACCGGCAATTTTCGACACGAATTATATCCGTTTGGTACGAAATATCGGTTGAATTCTATTGTGGCTTGATTGGGGGTAATTATGGAAATTTAAAGGTTGTGCAACGAATTGTGGACAGCCCTGTTTTTCAGGATTTCTCGACAATATGGCGGTTTATTGTTGGATTTGTTTCTGCCTTTGTGCCTTCGCGACTAAATACTGGGATTATTTCTCGAATGTAACCCCTTTTGTGTACTGAATAGATTTTAAAAGCTAAAAATTCGAAAATTCCCCCCTTTTTCCGTACATTTCCATCATCACATTGATGATAATTTAATTACTGCCATATTTTGAGTACCAGCCAGGTAAATTCAATTCGTCCACAAAATATTTATAAAAACGGCCCATTGTACTTTAACAGAGCCGGATTGGACCAATTTGGCCCCGATTCAAAAAATTGCTTTAGATTTGATCTTTTTAATGCTGTTTTATTCATTGAAATATTTATTAAAATAAGCGAATTATCCGACACGAAATTGACCTTTAATTTTTAGCATTTTCCCGGAAATTTAGCAAGCCAATTGGAAAATTTCTTGGAGAGTTAGAAAGCGCTTTCAATTTTCTATAAATTGT